>PVJX010002182.1:0-120151 GCA_004027295.1 Dolichotis patagonum | reverse complement strand
GTGCGTCCACTTGGCTTCCATGCCCAGAGGATCACCAGGCTTCTCCCTTGGCCTTGAGCCACAGAGCAGAGCGGCCACCTGTCACTGACTCAGTGTCCCATCCAGTGGCCCTGCCCTGGGAGTGTCCATGTGTGCCTCAGGTGACATCAGCCCAGAGCGGCTAGCGGTCACTGTGTGGCCTGTAGGTGCGGCTGTGGGGGGACCCTCTGCCCCCTGCATTCTGGGCTGGCTCTCCATTTCCCATGCACGTCGAGAGGTCAGGGAGCCAGTTCATCACTGCCCCGAGACAGTAGTTAAACTTCAGCTCCCGACCCTTTTAAAGCCCTCCTGTCTCTGGTAAATATTGCTGTTTCTGCCGCCATCAGATTTTATTTCTTAGTTTTAGTCACTGACTGAATATCCTGATACTGAGAGTTACGTGGGGAAGTTGGCCAGGGCTTTCGAGGTTGGTGATTAATGTACGTGAGCATTTGCGTCCCTCCTGCCTCCCAGCTGTGTCTGTGTGTGACCCTTGCTTCCCTCTGCCTCCTTCCTTCATTTGTTTGACTTCAGGTGTGATTTAGCATGGAGCATCACAAGGCCTGGGTGGGGAAGGGAGCTCTCCTAGCTCCACTCCAGTAAGTGGACTCACATCTAAAAACTCTTCTCTCCCGAGCCTGTGTCTTCAGCGTTAAATCAGTCATAATGTTCAGAGTCAGAATTTCCCCAACAGAATCAAAACATAAATAAGGAGACAGGGCTGTGTCACAGAACTGCCATAAGCAGTGTGGCTTCTACCCACAAAACCCTGATGGTGATTTCCTGAGAAAGATTTGGGATGTTGCAATAGAGGAAGGATGGAAGAAGACAGGCAAAATCCCCAGGACACCGTGCCCTGGGCATGTCCGAGTGAAGGCGGGGTGGGCACCAGGCACAGCCCGGTGGTCTGGCACGTGCAAAGGCCCAGAAGAGGCATGGAGCTGGAAGGACACTGATGAGCTTGGATGTGGGCGGGAAGAAGCCAGGGTGGGGAACAGGGCCCTGCGCAGGTACATCCAGCTCTGGGAGCCAGCGGGGTCATCGTGGGACCAGGGAGGCTTCAGCACCGGGCAGGACAGAGAAAGATGGAGACCTAAGGTCTGTGAGGGAAGCAGAGCCAGAAGGACATGTGAGGAGGGAGTCGCCGTGACCTCCAGGCTCCGGCAGCCTGCAGTGTGCAGGTGGCAGTGCCACACAGGAGCCGGAAGGCAGGAGGGCGGCCCGAAGTCTTCAGTCTGCCTACTCTGCTACTCCGCTTCCGTCTTCCTCACATGAATAAACAGAGTCACGAGGTCGACGTGGCTGTAGCCTGCTCAAAATCAGCTCCTCCGAGGTAATGAAATTAAATCCCAGCTCCGAGGGGTACTGAGGAGGATGGTCTAACATTGATGAGAATTAGACTTCAAGCCCTGCTCTTTAGATTTAAATTACGTGCTTCTACTTTCTAGCTTTTCCAGTCGAAAGACTGAAGTTCTGAGGCAAAGCCTGGAGCAAACTGGCCATTTATGTCATTTCTGCAGGGTGCACCCAATACAATGCCAGCCAAAAGTGCGTGGAAGGGGACATTCACGAGATACCCCTGGTGGCTGCGGCACAAGGGCCTGCCTGGCAAGCAAGAGGTCATGAGTTTGATCTCCAAACTCCAAAAAAAAACAAAATGTCACTGGGATGAACGTAGTGCTTTTCTTGAGTTTCCGTCTCAGCCCCTCTGTCTGGGGACCAGAAGGACCTGTGGCTGTGGACTCACCTAGTGGGATGGCACCGCCAGGCTCTCCCCACCCCCGGGGCTGGTTTCTTTCAGTGCAGTCACCTTTCCCTGCGGCAGAGCTTCCAAATTGCTGGCTTTCCTGCTGGGTCTGCTGACTCTGACCCGGTGTAGGACAGGAGAGGTAACAAAGCCCTTAATTTCACAGAGGGAAATTTTTAGGCACTTGCTTCCAGTGCTCTTCCTGAGCCACGTGAGACTTTCACAGCGCAGCGGCTCTGACCTGCACTTGTGGAACCTGCGCTCTCAGCAGCTCTGCCCCTTGACCGCTGCCCGGAGAAGCTGCCTTGGAAGCTGCACACGGCAGGGTCCACAGGCCCAAGTGCACTCTGTGCTGCGGATTGGTGAATGGACCCGTTTGTGGCTTTGGGGACAGGCATCCACGTGCATCATACACACGCGTCCACGCATACTTACGGAACAGATGAACAGATGGGCGCAGCGAGGGTTTACACGGCACGGGGTGGCACGGGATCTTACCCCCTTCACAGCAAGGAGCAAGCTTCCTTAGGCCAGCACAGAGCTCAGCAGCCAAGTGCAGGGTACGGCCTGCACTGTGCAAACCTGACCGAAAGCCGCCCGGCCTGCCTGTGTAAGCCTGGAACATGCCTCTGTCTCTAACTAACTCTGGGGTGGGGCTGAGCGTCAGAGCCCTGGCTGGGTTTCAGCTCCTTTCTCCAACATCGCTGCCCACAGACTGGACGTGCTGAAGACACGTGGCTGGGGGTCGTACAGTCAGTGCGTGATGCAGGTGTGTGTGGGGCTTTGTCCCCAAGAGCCAGTGTCTTTTCAGGCTTGTTTCTGTTTGAAGTAAAAACATAAGGCAACGCCTGTCACCCACAGAGACCCTTCCACGCACTTCATAAGCATCAGACTCACCGTGTTACCAGGGAGTGGTGCCATTGTCCACTGTCCTGGTGCTGCCCCAGGAGTGGACTGGCACAGGGTGGAGATGCCCACACCTGGGCCTCCCGGGTACCTGGTCTGCTTACCTTCCGGTCCAGCTCAGCCCCAAAGGCGCCAGGGTTCTCAGGGCTGGGTGGCAGCAAAGGAGCCTGAGCAGGTCACACGCTCTGCCCATGTCCCTGGTCACGGCAGGGCCAGGCATTGGCACCCAGTGACCTCAGGCGGTGGAACTCATGCCCACAAAGCTGAGCCTTAGACGGGTGTCCGGGGTTGTAGGAAGGGACTGGAATGGACGGGGAGGAGCGAGAGGAGCAAGGCTGTGATCACACCAGGACAGCCAGGCTCAGCCCCCTGCTCCCTCCCACAGCCCCCTCTGAAAATGCAGCCTCTGTGGACCTCAGGCAGGTCCATTCCATGTCTGTGGAGAGAGCATCTCTGTCCCTGTGTGAAGTCTCACTTGTTCTCCAAGGGAGTCTGAGCCAGGCACACCTACATATCCCAATAGCCTGTGTTTACAACTGTTTGACACATTTAATTAAGCAGATGGTTTAAAACTTAGAGACCCGCCCCCTTTTCAGGAAATGTGGAATGTGGAATGTGGACGGAGGGGAGGTGGCAGTGAGCAGGGTTCTCTGTCAGCTGAAATGGTTGTTTGCAGAGTGGGTGGGGGACTCAGTGTTCTACTCTCTGAGAAGGCGGAGAAGAGCCTGGTTGCCTAGAGCAGGAGCCTCAGGGCCAGGCCTGGGTGTCCTGGAGTCCTGGAGCAGAGGCCCAGGGGGCACAGGAGAAGGAAGGCAGGGCATGGGGGGAGGAAGGGCACTGTGCCCGTGGGCAGCTGCCTGCTGCAGTGTGTGCCTCCTGAGTAACAGAGCTGCCTGTCACCTCCTGTCCCTTCTCGGGGAGCTCAAGGGTCACCAGTGCCACCTAAAAGCTGGTGTGCAGCGTACACCTGGGCTTCCAGCACTCGGGAGGCTGAGGCAGGAGGATCCCAGGTTCAGGTTCAGTCCAGGCAGTTTAGTGACTTAGTAAAACCCTTTCTCAAAATAAAAGGTAAAAGCAGAGCTGGGGATGTAGCTCAGTGCAAAGGCCCTGGCTTCAGTCCCAAAGGCCTCACACAGGCATGGAGACTCTTAACGTTGGCACTGAGGCCCAGGGGTACAGTGAGCTTGGGGTGCCATCGTGTGCACTGTCAGGACGCGCTGCCTTTCACTCCTGTCACTCACTCGTGATCTGGACACCAGAGGCCTGCTGCAGTGTGATAATGGCCCGGGGTGGCCCCCTCCGTCCCTCGTGAGATCTGGGATCCTCGCTCAGGACTGGCCCCGCCTGCGGCTGCGTGTGGAGGTCCTGAGGCTCTGAGGCCAAGGGTGCTGCGTAGCCGCAGCTCAAGGACTTCGCCGCCCTTTCCTCATTTACATTTCACTGACCTCTTACTGTATTCTTGAAAATACTTGTTTCAGACCTGAATACAGAGGTCAAGTGTGTTCCCATTGTCTGATAGGACATTTTAGGTTGCTAGAAAACTGAAGCGCTTTAGCACCTTACGTCTGGGTACATTTTCTGCTCTGCATGTTTATTCTCTACTGCATTTTATATCAAAGCCCTATTCATTTTTCTTTTGAAGTATTTCCCCCCCATTGATTTGTAAGGTACATGGTGATGCTGGAATCACTAGACCGTTATTTTAATGAGACCCTTCTAAATGATTGGGCAGAAGAGCATTTTTCCAACTGGTTTCCAAAAACTATTTTTCTTTGAAACGGTCTTACTGTGTAGCCCAAGCCGAACCTGAAGTGTTGGCAGTCCTCCTGCCTCAGCCTCCCAAGTGCTGGGATTGCAGATGGATGACGCCAGCCTGGCTCCCAAAGAATGTCTAAAGCATCTGCGTTAGAACGGTGTGGGGGAGTGCAGAATTTCTGAACAGACTGGTCCAGTTTCCAGGCCGGAGTGAGCTCTGGCTGGAAGGGTGACTAGGGGAAGATGGTCTGATCACGGCCCTGTGCTCTTCCTGTGCAGGCTGAGGAAGAAGTCGCAGTCGGTGGACATGACGGCACCAGGGTTCGGGCCCTTGGCCGGGGCGGGGAAGGTGGCGCCCCAAGCCGGCAAGGCCACGGCGCCCAAGACCCCCACGATCGAGGAGGAGCAGCACAACGTGGCCAATGCCCGGCAGCCACCACCGCGCAGGAGCGGGCTGCAGAGGTTCTACACCATCGGTGAGTGTGTGGCGCGTGTGCGATGCACACCGGAGCCACACGGGCATCGGGCAGAGTGCGAGTGGGGAGCTGGGCGAGGAGCGTCAGGTTCCAGGAGGCCTTCACGCAGCCAGCCCCTCCTGCCTGTGCAGTCGGTCCTGTCCGCTAGGGCCGGTCTGCACCTCCCGGGTTCCCGTCTGTCCCTGTCCCTGAGCTGGCTCTGCGGAGTCTCCAGTGACTCATCCTGGCTGAGCCGCAGGGAGCAGGAGTCCGAGCTGTCCAGGCACGATCGATCCTCGCTGGTCTCACAGCTGCCTGCTCAGGGCGTGGGTGTCTCTGACCCTCAGATTCAGGGATGCCCCATGGGCTCTGACCACAGCGGAGCCTCCTGGGTCCATTGTGCCGTCCAGCAGGCTTGGGACAAATGCCGACTACAGCAGTTCCGTGCACTGGTCCGTTCATTCAAGGAGAAGCGATTACAGTAGCGCAGGTGGGTGAGGACAGGAGAGAGGAGGCCCTGAATCCCACACAGTGGTGGCTGTCTGGCTCGCCCGTGGCTTCATTCTGGAGGCATTTCATCACCTTCTAAAGTGTTTATGAGGATGGGACACACCTACAATTCCAGCACTCTGGGAGGTCGAGGCAGGGAGATTAGAGTTTAAATCTGTCCTGGGCATTTTAGTGACTTACTGAGACCCTATCTAAAAAACTAAAAAGGGCTGGGGTGTAGCTTAGTGCAAAGGTCCCGTGTTCAAATCCCAGGGTGTCCCAAAGGTTAAAATAAAGTCAGGCTTTCTGGGGAGACTGGCTTCACTGTGGCCGGAGTCAGCTCTCCAGGTGCTGCCTCCCCGAGGCCGGGTGGCAGCTGTGAGAAGGTGGCCAAGCCCCTCCTCAGAGGTCTGAGCAGCCAGGGCCAGAAGGCTCAGGCAGGGGACCCGGCTCTGGCTCTGGCCACAGCATGGCCTGTGCGCTCTGCCACCCTCTGCCACCGGGGGCCTCACTGTCTCTTCCAGCCTGTCCTGCCCGAGTGACCTCAGGCCTGGGCTGCACCCTGTCCCTCCCTGCCACTCGCTCCTCTTCCACCATCCACGCCGCCCACTCTGTCCTGCAGGGTCCTCTAGGCTGGACGTGGTGTCACCCACCAAGCCAGTCCCCAGCTGTGCCGCAAGGGTCACTGTAACCCGGGGCAGAGGCTTCAGTTCCGCTTCTGGACCTCGCCTTGGTCCCCGTCCCCATCCCAGTCCCGTCCCCATCTCTCTCTGCCCCGGCCTCTCCTGCTCTCCTGCTGACCTGCTGGCAAGGAGTCAGGGTCCTGCTTTGGCTTCCTGGGGTGCTGCTCTCCCTGTGAACCCATCTTGCTGGTAGCCGCTGGGCAGGGGCAAAGCACTGGCCTGACCACGGTGCGGCAGCTGTGGGAGCGAAGTCACACTGGGCACCATGCCAGGCAGCCCCACGGCTTCCCAGGCGGGTGCCCACCAGGACAGGGGTGGCTGAGGTGCCCTGCAGACCAGGCACTGTTGCGGCCTGGGCCTGTGGCTCTCCAGGCTGGGATGTGGACAGCTGCGCCCGGGAAGTTCCCGGCACAGGGAACTCGACGTCTGTGTCACCACACAAAAGCCTTGGTGGCAAAAGACGATAGGTCCTGAAGTTTCCCAGGTGCCGGTGGCATCATGGCCAGGGCCACGCTCTGTCCAGCCCCTCTGAGGGGTAGCACCCATGGAAGCAGAGGGAGGAGCCTCAGATGCCAGACCAACAGGGAAATCAGTCAGTCCCCTGAGGACAGCATGCAGCCAGCCTGTGTCCCCCAGAACCTGGCTGCCCGGGATCCCCTGGTGCACCAGCACTTTCTTCACAAGCCCCAGAGCCTCTCACAGCCGGGAAAGGTCCTGCTGCCCATCCACTCTTCCCCTAAAGAGGACCTTTAGGTCTCAACTTGGGGTCCACAAGACCTGGAACCTGGGAGCCCTCTTGTGGCCAAATTCAGTACTGCACTTAAATGTGGCAACCAGGTTCTGCTTTCGTTGCATCTAATTTTTTTTTTCTTTTTTGTCTTTTTTCCCCTAAATGAGTGGTCTCAGCGGAAGACCTCCAAATGACATAGGGGAATGAAACTCCCGACCTACTATGTCTGGTATGAGTTTGTGCCTTCTAAAATCAAAGAATGAATTTTAGGAAGAATGGAGGTTAAGAGCAGAGTATATTTATTGAGAGAAAGAAAGCTTCTGTCTGAGAGAGAGACAGAAGGGGTCCCGAGCGGGTTGCCCTGATTGCATCTAAATTTAAACGATAATTCTATGACTTACAGAATTGCCAAATAAAAACATAAAGAACTGGAAAAAGTGGTGGTCACTAAAATACCTCCTCGTGGCTATTGAGTGGCTGCAGTAGCTTTCCTACGAATTTCTTTCGGACCTCGCAGTATGGACAGGATCCATGTCCTGTTGAGGGGACCCAGGCAGCAGCACCTTGCGTCGTAGCGGGCTCCAGTACTTAACTATTCCTCGTAGTAACTGGACGTGTTAAGTCCAATACAGCAGCAAAACACACAGCACAGACTCATCACATTTCATGAGAATAACCGGTCTTAGAACGAGTGTGATGAAACGTGTTTGATTTGGGATGAGGTGGGAGGAGGCGCGCTCCAAGGTGCGGAATAGCTGAATCTGCAAGGAAAAGAGCAGACCGGGCTGGCGCCGCAGCGGGTAGAGCCCTCCCGTCCTGCTGGTGGTGCCGCCTGCACTGCCTTGCACCCGGCCTTCACTTTCTCAGCTGCGCCGGAAGCAGTTACCCATCGGCATCTCTGCTCCACACAGCCCCGCTCGGCAGCCCGCGCACTGCAGCCCAGTCTGCAGCTGCTGCCCGGGCCCCGCGAGCTGCTGGTGGAGCTGGGCACCTCGGAGCGCGTGCGCCAGCTCACTTTCTTGGTGCATTTTAGCTCTGCCGGGTGCTGGGCTGCGGGAGCCTCTTCTAGTCGCACCCACGCCCGCACCCCTTACCGCGCTTTCCGCCCCATCCCCTCCCCTGGCCCGGCTTGCTTTCCTGTTCGCTGTGACTGTCTTAGGGTGGGTCTTCGGGGTTCCTCTGCCCCATCCGCCTCAATGCACCCCATGCGGCGGTCTCCATGCGTTTCCTGCAGAGGGCAGGATTCCCTCCTTCTCTGTGCACCACGCGCGTGTGACCCGTTTGCTCACCCGCGCACCTGCCGAGGGAACCCGCGGCCCAGGGCTGAGTGCTGTGAGCACTGGGACCTCGAGTCCCTCCCTCGGGTGCTCGCCCGCGCCATCTGGTGGCTGTGGCTGGCGCTCTGTGGCGCAGTCCCTGGGCTGCAGACCGGCCCTAGGTTTCCGGCTGCCCGGCCCTCACTGCCCTGTGCTGCTGCCCTGGATACCATGCGACTCCGGTCAGGGCTCCCTGGAGGCGGTGGGGGAAGCCAGGCATGAGCAGCCTGCCCTCAGGGAGCCGTGGAGTCCGTGTGACATCTGAAGCTGGTCGCGGGGTCCCTGCACCTGAGTGGGGCCCCCTGGACTTTCCTTCCTGAGACCACGCTCTCCATATCCCAGCTCACCCCGTGATCCCCGAGCACCTCTGCCCAGCGCCCCCTCTGGGGAGCCGCCACCGAACCAGTCACTGGGCACCTCCCTGTGCCGCCCTTTCCAGCCCCGGGCGGAAACGCTGGCCTTGTTGGGGATGTTTTATAACTCAAACTTTTCCGTGTGAGAAAGTGAGACCGTTCACTTATGAGTCCACTTGCTGATTAATTCAGTAAATGTAAATTATTGAATAAACTATTACTAAATCACTGCACACCAGCCAGACCCTAGGCCGGCCAAAGCACTGCACACACCCCAGGCAGCAAGACCACATCCGCCACTGGGACACACACCCTGGGAGACAGACACACAGACCCACGGCAGGGCTGAACATTGCCAAGGAAAGACAGTGTTTAAAGGAAGTAAAGCAGGTCTGGGCGGCAGAAGAGCAGCTGTTCCTTGTTTCCCACAGAAGCCTCATCCCAGCTCTGAGGCATCCATCAGGCTGCGTTCTGTGACAGGGCACTGCAGCTATTAGCAACAGTTTTGCAAGGCATTGTTCTTGCGCCTTCCTTGGAAAAGGATTTGCTCAGGAAGAGACGAATGGAATTGATAGAAGCAGCCCAAAGAAACAAGCGATTCGTGGAAGCTGCTTGGCCCTTGCCACGGGCTTTGCTTCTGGACGAAGCATCCAGGTGTTCTGTTTCCGCCAGGGAAAAAGAATGGTGAGTAAGCTGGGAGACACAAAAGTGAAATTAGACATCAAGGAGACCTGAGCAGCTTTCAAGATGTGGAGAGAGACTTGTGGGGACAGGCGGGCAACTCCGGGGGAGGAACTGGCCCTGACCACGCTGTCCAAGCAGCGCCTCTGCCCTGCCAGCTAAGTGTCCTCTGTTATGGAGAAAAGGACACTGACGCTTACTCCAAGAGTCACCGTGCAGCGCCTGTGGGGGGGACCGTGGTGAAGGACACAGTGCCCACAAGGTCTCAGCACTAGCCTGCTGCAGGTCTCAAGGAGAGCCCCCCACCCCTGCATGTCTGAGTAGGTTCCAGAGCGCTGTCATGCTCACGTTGTCCATCTTTGTGGGGACTAAACCTCTCTGAATGTGAGGCACACTTATGGCACGAGGAGGACTCGGCTTGTGGTCACCATAGTGTCCCACAGGCCACGTCCTCAAGAACCGAGTGACTGACACAGGACCTCTGGACCCGGGGCCAAGGCGAGGGGCAAGCTGGGGCAGGCCCTGTCGAACTGCTCGCCCTCTGCACACATCTGCAGTCGAGTTCTCTTCTCAGACGTGAAAGCAAACGCAGATGGTCGACTGCACCTTGCTGACTGGCTTCCGGGGTGAGGCCCTGGACAGTGCCGGGACAGGACTCCCAGCTCACGTGAAAGTGGCTTTGCTTTCTTTTCCCTTCGTGCTTCCCTCCTCTGTTTCTCTCTCCCTCTCTCCCCTCTTTCTTCTTTTTCTTTTCTTTCCTTCCTTCCCTGCTTCCTCGTGTTAAGATGAACTGTGCGTTTTGAAGTGATGGCTTAGTAGATGGTGTGGCTGGGTAGGTCCCTTCCTCAGATCGGTCCTGCTAAATTCCCTCGCTGCCAGGTATTAAACTGGGAAATGGTCCCAAAAATATGCTTTCAGAATTCTACTGGGGTGTGAAATTGTAAAATCTCAAGTCCAGTGATCTTGTCTCTTGCCCTGGCTTCAGGATAGAGCACCTCCAACATGCCAAGCTCATGAAGCTGTGTAGAGTGCGAATCTGCCTCCTTCTGTCTGCTGGAGGACCGGGCTCCCGGGGAACTCTTCTCAGGGGCTGGCAAAATTAAAACAGCAGCAGCTAGATTGGAGGAAGTTTCTCGGCAAGGAGAAAGCAAGACACACGTTTCACTGCTTTTTAACTGCAGTACACCAGACATTTTAGAATATCATTACTTAATGTGTATGCTTCTCATTTTAAAGCCAGACTTTGTAAGAATAAAAAAGACAAACTCTAAAACTAAAATACTGCAGCAGTGGGTTTTTTTTTTTAAGGAAAAGATTAACACTGCTGGAAACACTGCACCCTGCTGCAGAGAACCAGGTCACTGCAGACCTGGAAGCTTCTCCCAGGCAGAAGGAGTCTCTGAGCCCAGACAGAAGACTCTCAGGACTCAGCCACTGGCCATGCACGTGTGACAGTGGAAACTGCTCCCAGGGTGCCTTGCATTCATGAGTAAAAATGACTTTGCTGTGCTTGTTCTGACAGTGTGATGACGTTTCCTGTTTCCTGTGTCCTCAGAATACTTAGGGAAAGTTATTTCATTTCTAAAACCTTGTTATTCACAGAAAGTAGAATTCCCTAAAAGGATCGAGACTTACCACTTTGAAGAATGATACATAGGCAAAAGTGTCCACTGTGCAGCTTTTATTAAGATGGAGGAATTTGAAGATTCAACTTTTTGTGCATTCCTGGAATAAGCAGAACTTGGGATTGAGATGTGTATACAAGTGTGTAGGAGAGTCCGTGCCTCTGTGTGCGCATGTGTTGGCCAGTGGTATTTGATTGGATTTTATCTTATAACTTTTAAAATTTATGAATCCACTTTGAACTGTGAGGTCAAGGAAAACTCAAAAGCAAAAACTTCTTTCAACTCTATAATACATATGAAAGCTTTATTTCTTTCAAGGGAAATCACATATTTTTATGTAATCACTTATGCAATTTCAACTAGGTTTTGCTAAACAGCAGGAAGTATGCTCAGAAGGAGAAAGTGCGTTCTCTTGGTGTCCTAGTGGATTAGTAGTACTACCGATAACGATAACGTGCAAGGTAATCTTACCAACTCTGATTTTACAGAACAAGCGCTGTAGTTTGTAGATTTGCTTTATTCATTTTTGCCCTAATTCTCGGATTGTTCTCTGTCAGAAGTAATCAAGTTTGATGCAGAAGCACAGCTTAATCACAGCTGTGGTAAATGGATTAAGGAATGCCAATAACCTTGAGGTTTCTCCGGGCAAATAGTCTTTGAGTTGCAGCATAACAGTCTTATAACTTATTAAAAACAAACTATATGTGTCAAATGACTTAATGATTTCTAAACTGGCCAGTTAAGCCTATATTGGCTTAAATTGTGGAATAACTAAAATGGGCATTTTTCATACTTATGAAATAGTCAGGATCCGATTTGAAATATGCTAAATCCTTGGCCCTTTCCACCCACTGGCATTTGTAGGAATTTCCATCATGTGGCATTGTGGTTATTAGCAGTAAGAAAAGACTTATTTTATTCTCCACATGTAAGGAAAGACAGAATTAATGGCAAATACAGGCAGTGAAATAATGTTCCAATTTCTCCAGTATTGAACATTTTTAGAATATAAAGTGTCTCTGCAATCTTGACTAGATTCAGAATCAAAACTATTGGTATTTCCTCATCTTTAAAAATTGACCTTTGTACCCACTTTGTATCTGTTACGGTTTGTGTCTGGACATTCTCCCCAAAGCCTCATGTGGTCACGGGGATCCAGCCTCTGAAAGACAGTTTGTTACACGGACCTCTGGTTTTCAGGCCCTGGCCCCAGGAAACAGAGTTACAGTGGTTCCAGCTCTGCTCGGCAGGGGGCCAGGGCCTCACTCTGTGAACACCCTCAGCCTGTGCACAGGGAGGGCAGGAGGATGCTGTGCTGTGCGTGCTGCACCTCCCTAGGGCCGGGGCCTGCTCAGGTAGAGGAGAGGGAAGAGGCTTCCCTCCCGCTTTGTTCTTGGCTGTCTGCTGCCTGTCTTTTCTTACTGCTAATAACCACAATGCCACATGATGGAAATTCCTACAAATGCTGGCACTGTGGTCCCTGTGCTGTGCTGCCCTGCTCTGGAGCTGGCAGGTGATGGACTGAAACCTCGGCATACCGGGAGCTAAATAAACCTTTCCTCCCTAAATATTGAGTGTTCGTTATTTTGTCAGAGCAACAAGAGGAAAGTAACTAAGATACTATTTCTTCACCTGCATGGCCCAGCAGGCTTTCTCCTGCTCCATGGAACTCTGGCCATGTTCACGACTATGACCAGTATCACTTAGGGGAGTGGAAAAAGAATTAGAAGTCAGATGTGACAGGTAGAAAAGCTTCTACTGCTCTTTCTTCCAAGGCTTTGGGACCAGTTTTATTACAGTTGTTCTACTTTGAATGTTACAGCTGAACACAATAAGTGTTTCAATGATCGTTCCTAGCAAATTCATTATAAAACAAATGTACCTCTTCTGACAAGCTGTTCCTAAGCAAATTCAAAGCTTTACTAATTCAGACTCAGTGGTCATCTGGATTAAAGCTGTCGTGTTAGTACAATCTGTGGATTCGCACAGGGAAACAGTTCAGAGCACAGACAATGACAGTTCAGTAAGTCACTTAGCAATCAGCTTTTTAGTAGGTAAAAATGCACTTGGAGAGACACTAACGTGCTCTTTCCGAGTGACATGGACCGTTACTAGCCTGTTTGCTGTTCCTGTGGCTGTTTGACAGTCAGGAAGTGGAACCGCAGTGAGTATCATGGGGTGAATTCCACGGGTGGCTCCTTGGGGAAGGGTCCGTGCGACTCAAGGTTCAGGCCAGCAGCCTTGAGCATCCCCGTCCACCTGCTCTCCTGGGCCAGGTGTTGGGTGAGCCGGTTTCCTAAGTTTAGTGAGCTTTCTGTCTTTTGTGCTGAGGGAACAAGTCCGCAGGAAGAAGGAAAAGGTAGGAGTGAGGCGGCCCGGCTACCTGGTCAGAGGCAGTGAATAAAGAGGGCCGGGAAGAGGCTGGGAGCCGGTCTGCAGCGCCCCGTCCGTGGGGCAGGGCTGTGGGCGCTGGAGTCAGGGCTGGGTGAATTTGTCTGTTTGACTTCCTTCACCTCTTTTTGTTTTTCATTTTAAATGCAACTTATTTTCAACTAACACAAAAAACATGAAAATGGCGTAGCTGTGGGTGCCACGTGTTGGCTGTGAAAGAATCACCATGGGAGCATTGGACGGGAGCGCCCTGTGTGAAGGAACCGTCCTCACAGCGCTCCGGGGCCGCAGATGCGCCTGCTGCCTGTGCCTCGCACGTCACCTTGTTTGCCAGGATCTGCACGCAGAGGCCTTGAGCAGTCTGGTGGCTTCCTGCCTACCCGTGCTGACCGGAGGAGGCGATGTGGCCTCTGGCGGTGCAGAGGTGCAGCTCCCTAGGTGTGCTGGAGTGTCGAGCTGTGCCTGGGGTTTTCCGAGGCGCGTATAAACCAGTTCAGAGGAACTTCCTTGCCACTCAGGGTTCGGCGTTGTGGTCTTTCTCCAGTGTCACTTGAGGCAAGTTGAGATGCAGTACGGTGGTGCTGGCTCTGAGGAGCCAGGGCTTGGTGCTGCCTGAGGCTGCTCAGGCCTCTCACACAGAAGCAGCCTGAAGGCAGAGCCGGGCGGAGCGGGAAGGGGAGACAGAAAGCGACACCAGAGGGAAGGAGGAGAACAAGCCCCGCTGGCTCATGGGGTCATCCTCCACCCTTATGTCCCTGTCCAGCCCTCAACTCAGTGGGCAGTTTCACTGATGCTTATTTACTGATTTTTAAAAACTATTGAATGCCTGCCATCCTCCATGACCAGTAGGAAGAGAAGAGGCTTAAAAGAGAGGAGAGGCCAGAGCAGAGGGGCCAGCCTGTGCTCTTAGCTTCGGGGCTTGATCCTGGCGCCTTGGGGTCCCTTGGAAGGGCTGCGCCGAGGCAGGGTCTTGCCATCTTAGCCTTGCAGAGAGGCAGCTCCAGCACATACGGAAATTGATCGGGCGTGTGTGACTGTACAATAGACCGTTGCAGGCAGCTAGAAGGTCGGAAAGGGGTGTCCACTGTGTTGTTTAAAGCCATCAACGCTGGAGCCACACAAGCCCAGGTTTGGACTCTGGTGGTGCTGTTTTGCGCTAGGAGAGTGATGATGTTTCTTGCCCTGTGTTTCTCAGGGGTTTAAGGACGTTCCTGCGACACAGTGTGTCCAAGCTGCTGAGCAGGGCACCGGAACATGTGCAATAAATGACAACTAAAAAGCAAAGTACCCAAAACAGTGAAAAGCAGTAAGTGCCCAGACTAGGACAATTTTCAATTAAAACGATGTCTCTTCTTTCATAAACAAGTTGAGTATCTCTATGAATCAGAAAAAGGGTACAAACGCATAGTAATAAGCTAGTAGCAAAGCCATGGCCTTCTAAATTAATATGCATTAAATTTCAAAGAGCCCCATTACAATACCAAGACTCTACTAAAAAAATAAATAAAAGCCAAGGTCCTGTTGCAGACGCTAGAGCTGCGGCATCGCGGCATTGTGCTCCTGGAGGCCGTGTCGGGTGTGGAGTCCACGCGCTGTCACCGGCCCATGTCCTTGCTCTATGGCGAGCTTCTTGCTTCATCCCATGCGTGGCCTGTGCTTTCCTGGGAACCCCATCCGGCCACTCTCCTTGGGTTCCTCTTGGCATGGTGACCACAGTGTCTTCTAGTCCCGGTGGTCCTGTGACGGCTGTGCTCTTGGTTCCCCTGCGTCTTTCTGAAACGCCTAAGGAAAGGGGGAAAGGACCACTGGCCAGGAATGGCACAGCAGCCTCAGGCAGGCTGTGCCCATCACTCCCTGCTGGCAGTTTAGGAAGAGGAGCCGCCTGGCCCCTGTGCCAGGAGAGTGGAGGATGCCCGCGGGCCTGGCTGCCCTCCCGGGTTCAATGTGTGGGCGTCTGCAGACGCTGCTGGGAAAGCAGAGCGTTTATTTGAAGAATGCGAGGGGAGGTAGGGACTACTCCTCTGTGGCCTTTGATCCGCTGTGGCGGTGATGCAGGAGTCAAGTTTCCTAGAGTAACAAACTCTGCCAGGACCGACAGAACACACTCCACCTGATGCCTCAGTGTCATGCTGGAAGCCTTGCACGTGAAAGGTGATTTTTATCTGATTCAGGAAAAAGCCAGTGCATCTGAAAACACTGCCCTGCAGTACAGTGTCCATATCCAGCATACAGTGCCCTGCATGTGGGTCACAGTGAGGACGGCTCAGAGCCACCTACCAGAGTCAGACAAGCAGAGCCAGAATCGTCTGGATGTGACTAGTCCAGAGCCCTCACAGTGCAGGTGGAGCGTGGTTCCGCCCGCAGCAGCAGCGCTGAGTGTGCGCACAGTCGTGTGTAGGAGGTCAGAGACCCACTGCTGCTTTAGTTCTCAGCACCCGTTACACTGGTCTCGTTTGTTTTTTCAACTAGTAAATGGGAAACAAGTGTTTTCGTTACAGGACTTTTGTAAGCACTTAAAGTAACATGCATAAATCTCTTAGTACTGAATCTGACATGAACACATTTTAAAATAGCTGCATTTTATTAAAGAAGGCGAATGAGAATGGAGAAGTAATAGCTAATCGATAATAAGTCATCTTGATGTGGGGAAGATGCACTATTGATGAGCTATTAGTATCTGTTCTGTCAGGACGTGGCTGACAGGGCGTGAGTTTCGGGTTCCTTTCTTCCATTTTTTGGTTGCATTTCACTAAATTCCGTTATTTCCATGTAGGATAGGCTCTCTCTACAAAATGTGCAAGTTCCAGGGTGGCCCTGCTCATTTCCTGTTCAAACTTCCAAATGTCCATCATGATTTGTCTTTTTTGCAAGCTATTAGAGTTCTTTATTTAGTACAGTGGGCTTGCTGCCTGAAGAGGAGCAGTTTTCCTAATAACTGAATCTCTTGATGGATGGAAAGGAATCTTCTAGGTGGCTGTGTCCTTTGTTTTAATTTCATGACCCCAGGAAGTTCTGACAAATGCAAAGATGCAGATAGCACAAAGACTGGCCCGGGGCGAGTGGCAAAGAGGAAGCTCAAGTGTAAGCACATGAGTGAGGTTCTTCACAGAAGGTAAAGGTCGGGGAGGACCTGGGTCTGCGGGGCACTCTACTATCGTCTCACTTAAACGTCATCGAAACCTGGTGGCAGAGGAGTTTTTAAATCCTCATTTCACACAGGCCTGTAAGGGGTAGAGCAGGAGTTTAAATTCACACTTGACTCAGAGCCCATCTTCTGTGCATTAAATTCCACTTCTCCATGGTGTGTCCTTTCCTCTTCGGCAGCACCAGCTCTAGTAAATTATAAATTTCGCTGTGTGACTGTTGTTGATGGTTGTTGTCATTGAAGTGGCTAAACACTTGTGGTTCATAAGGAACAACAGTAAATAATTGATAAACAGTTATACATTTAATCTGGCTCAGAGAGTTTTACTTCTCATACGTGTATTTGAAATAACATTTGACAATTAATGTATTGTTCCCAGTGAAGCAGTGAGGGGTCCTTTCCATATTTTTTCAGTGGGAACGAGCACTATCAGTTTTTGAAGACTCCTTGTGTGATTTGGGTTGGCGTGGAAAGTGTGTGTGTGTGTGTGTGTGTCTTTAGTAAAACTAAGGAGAGGTTCAGTAATCTACCTGGATTATGGTCTGATAAATTATAAAACTATAGAACTAGAATGTCAACAGTTTTTTATTGGGAATCAAATTCAAGCTCCCTAAATGTATTGTCCAGGAAATGGTAAATTAATAAAGATGCTATGCAATGGGGTCTCCTGGAAGATCCTTAAGCATAAATTGTATCACATTTCCCTTTTAAAGAGGAAGCTTAAGGGTTAGGAAAACATCATATGGAAACATCTGATTTCAGCAAACAGTTTGACAGATCTCTTACAATTGCCATTTTAAAAGAAGAGAATGCACAGGAGCAGGGTGCTCCCGGGCTGCTGAGGACACCAGGTCCCTCTAGGGGGCACTGTGGAGCACAGGACCCTGGCCTGAGCCCAGAGAGTCTGACCCCACTCACCACATGAAGCCGGGCGGTTTGTTTGGTTTGTCTGTACCTCAGCTTCTTCCTTGTTAAGAAGCTATTAACTATGTCACTGTGCTTTTCCAGGAATTAAATGTGAACAATATATTTTAAACTTAGGATATCCTTTAAAATATGTTTAAATATTTAAAAAATAAAACCTATTTATAATACTTTATAGTTCACACTTGGAAAACACTTAGCGGTGGCAGACACATAAGTAGTAAATAAATAAAAGTGAATAACTATTAACACTAGTGTAAAATGGGTTTAATGCTGTGGCTGGATGTTAGCTACACTTCTGTTGCTGGGATAAAATTCTTACAAGCATAATTTAGAGGCGAATTTACTGGGCTCATGGTTTCAAAGGATCCAGTCCATGGTCAGCTGGCTCCAGAGTGGAAGCATCATGGCACAAGGGCCTGGCCCAGGAGAGCTGCCCACCTCTTGGCAGCCTGTGAGCAGGGAGGAAGGGCCCAGGGACAGCCCGCAGTGACCCACGTCACCCAGTTAAGCCCACCTCCCATTAAGCCATCGACCTAGAAAGGCATCAGTGCACTGTGAAGGATTGCTCTGGGCACGGCCTCTGAACATCACTTCACTGGGACTCGGGTCCTTCCCTCCTGAGTCTCTGGAGGTTCTTCATGCTGCCAGTGTCCTAGGACCTAAAGCAGATCATTACTAATTCCCACTCCTGGTGCCACTGCCGACAAGCACAAACCCACGCCACGCATTCTTCCTAGCTTCCTCAGGGAATACACGTTCTCTCCACTCTTGTTTGTTGCCACAATGTCCACCAAGAGAAGCACGGTGGTGGAGAAATGAAGGAAACACGACTGATTTAAACCCCGCTATCAGCACACACACCTGATTCAAGGTCAGCACACAGCCGTGCACAGCCATACCCAGGGCTTGAGGAGGTGGGTCCCAGCACCCACACAGCCAGCACCCAGCTCCCTCAGAAAAACGATGTGGGTTTGTGTACGGCCTGTGCACACCCTCCTGCATATGTTAAAGTTTTCTAGGTTACGAGTAATGACTGATTAATGCTATGTAAATGGTTGTTGTACTATATTATTCAGGAATAATTACATGGAAAAATGACATGTGTGGCACAGATACAGTTTTTGTTCAACGATTTTTGACCCCTGGTTGGTTGGTCAAGTGAACCCATGAATGTGGAAGAGATGGATGTTGAGGGCACTCTGAGTACCCCAGATGGTGTATCTTTTGCTTTGACCTCAAACCAACTTCTGGTTCTTCCTTACTATGCTAGTACCTTGGAAGAACTGAGCTTTCCTTTGGTAGCTCATGTCTTAGAAGTGTAGAACCAGTTCCCTGAGGTGTGAGGAGCTGTGGAGAGAGTTGACCTCAGCGAAGGTTGGAGAAACAGGGTGGGGATTAACTCGGAGTGGCTTGGACACAGAGATGATTGGCAGGAAGTGACGAAGGGGAGAGACCTCACACTAGAGAAGGGGTGTTTAAGAGGAAGAGAGGAGAACTCAGCGACTCCATACCCAATGTGTATTGCTTGTACTCGCCTTTGGCTACATGTGTGAGTCTCTTCAGTCTTGATCATGTTTGAGTTACGTAGTTTTTATCTCCATCCCCACGCAATTAATGCTCAGACAGGTGAAGCAGCTTGTCAGTAAGGGCCCTCTCCAGTGTCATGGCTGTCTCCTGTGTCCTGCCTTCAGTGGACACAGGGATCCTTTCTTTCATAAACAGATCACACTTCCTTCACACTTGGGAAAGGCTGGCCTATCATCTCCCCAAGCCCTTCGGAGGAAATGCTTTACATTACCACAGATGGGTTCTACTCAGAGATTAGACCAAATATTACTCATTGCAAAATTTGAAAATTAAATGAGTTCATAAAAAGCAAAACAATACAAGCCTAGAATAAGTGCTTATTAAACTGGTGGTTCACCTAATTGGAGAAAACACCACTTCTAGGGGCGTATAATGTTCCAAATGCAACTCAAGGAAAGGTGGGAAAACAGAGCTTCGTAAATATAAAATTCTTATATGAACTTGAAAAGCTAATACCAAAAGACATATTTTTCTTCCCAATCTGTATTTCTGTGAAAGTTTAGAGAGAAAAATTGTACCTAAGTGTATATTCACCTACATAAAACCATAAAAACATCTTAGTACATTTCCAGTGTGGGATAGGTTCCTTTTAAAATTCCCATTTCCTTCAATAAAACTGTGGTAATGTTCTGCATATAAATAGATTCCATTTAAATGCTTCAAATCTGTCACACTGTTAGCAATAACCAGAAAACACCACCAGGAAAAGAAACGAATTTTTTCTTTAGCTGGAGGTCGAGAGCACGAGGGGAAAGGAAGCTGTGTGTAACTTGGGTCTGCTGTCTTGGAGGACCTGAGCCTTCCTCCTAAGGCCTCCACCCTGCAGGTTAGCACCCCTGCCGCACGCGGCCCATCTGTGCAGCTGGCCCTGCCTGGGGAGCGGGCAGTGGACGCCTTGGTCTCTCCCCAGTCGCAGATCCGGCAGAGTCCGTTTGCTTTCGGCTTCACACTCACAAGTCCCACTTCTGACTTCTTCGTGGTAAATGCCCCTGCAGATATGTGCAGATATTTCTATGGAAACACAGAGGCCTTTGTATTAGGGCTTCTCCGAGGCTTCCCCTGTGACCAAGGCTGGATGGAGAAGTCAGAGGACCCTGAGGAACGGCCTCGGGGAGACGAGAATGAAGCTGCCTAATGCTCGACACTCAAGTGGCTCACCAAACCCCATGGAGGCTGGTGTCAGGTGCCTTCTTTGGGCTTAGCTCAGCTTAGTCAGTACACTCTGGTCACCCCATTGCTTTACACCCCCTACTCTGATCATCCCCTCCTGAGGTGCAGTCCATGTCCTTTGCTTGTACACCTCTAGGTTGAGGGCTGCTGTGTCCTGTGCGGCCAGTGGGGTCCTGAGAGGGAGTGGTGGGAGGTTCAGAAAAGACAAGACACACAGTGAAAGGAAATCTGGGATGGGCGGGATGTAGCCTGTCTGATGGAGAGGCAGCAATAGCCAGCATGGTCTGCGTCTTTTTTATACACAGTAAAATGGGGAGGAGCATGTGACAGGGTTGAAAGTTCCAGGCCTCAGTGTTCTGCTGAGAGCACAGAAGGTGGAGCCTTCTCAGAACTCTCTGCGCCGTGGTGACCAAGGAGGAGCACGAGGCCGCACACCCGCCAACACGCAGCTGAGCCGGAGGCCAGCGTGTTGATGCCGCCTGCCTCTGGCATCCTGTGTTCCCAGGGCTGGCTTTGCTCTAGTCTCAAGGAGTGCGCTGACTCCAGTTCAGCCGCTCCCCACAGAGCGTCACGGGGGTGATGATTCCCACGAAGGAAGATGTTATAACCACAGAAAACCAAGGGGAAAACCTGTGGAGACTGAGCAACTGGGCCACAACTGATGTCTTCAGCCACTGCCTTCCTGGACAGCTGGGCTGCCTCCTTTGGAGCTGGTGGCGACTTTGTCCTGGCAGGTGCTCTCTGAGGAGCCCACAGGGTGATCTGGCGATCGAGTGGCCTTGCTCAGCCAGGCAGCAGCTGCTGCAGGTGTCCCGCAGGAAGAACCAGAAGCCAGAGCTCTGCAGGTGCCCGGAGCAGAGGTCAAAGAGAGGTCAGAATTATGCTGGCCTTGGACACTGGGAGGGTGGTGTGGCCAGTCACAGCCCTGAAAGAGTCCCTTCTGCTGAGACTAGATGCAGCCTCTGCCTCCGACCGAGGACGCTGGCGTCTCCTCGCCAGTTCTGTCCTGAGTGTCTGTCTTGTGCACCTTGATGGAGGCAGCTTCAACAAAGGATTCAGACTAGCAGCGTTCACGGGTGTCCGATCCTCTGGGTCATGGTGCCTGAGAGGTCAAGGCTGGACTCCGTCACCCCCATAGTGGAGGACTCCATCAGGCTCCTATGCAGTGTGTGGGCTTTCCCCAAAGCACTGGCTTGAGTGAAGTTGCAGGAATTGAGATTTTACACATTTACATGTTCATTTGTTTTTCTTTTTGAGATAGAGTCTTACTATGCAGTTCAGGCTGGCTTTGAACTCATTTTGTAGCCCAGGTTGGCCTCGAACTCACAGAGATCCTCCTGCCTCAGCCTCTTGAGTGGTGAGATTATAGTCATATGCCACTATGTCCAGCTGCATGTTCACTTTTATCCTGCCTCTTAATGGCAGAGGGGACAAGCTTACATGCTTGTGTGTGTGTGTGTGTGTGTGTGTGTGTGATTTACAAGCTAACGCTCTTGTCGGAGCACAACTCCACACACAGGCAGTAAGTTTCCTAGCAGCTTTGACACTTTCAGCTTCCTTCTCCTCTAAGCAGCTTTGTCAGTCAATATGATCACATTAAAGCAAAGCAAGCGGGAACAGACTTCAATATTAGAAGTTGAAAGGTTGCCAGCCATCATGGAAAGGCCTGTTGAGGTTACCCAATGTATCTTCTATCAGGAAGCGGATGACACACATACACATTACCAAGGGAAGGTGCTGCCAGGAAAGGGGATCGCCCTTCCGGGGTGTTAGATTCTTTGTACTGATTAACAACTATAAAAATACTGTATTCTCTTACAAATAAAAATGGAAAATTTGTAACACTGAAACTTATCGTCACACAAGAGAGTGAATTCTCTATGAATTTTTTAAAAGGCTTACATTTCATTAACTATATACAAGCTACTTTTATTTCAGTATCTTTCCCTGTAAAATTATTAATGCAATATTTATAAAATTATACAATATTATACAAAAGCCTATGATTTAGGTGTATTTGGTTTTTACATTTCAACTCAGATGCTAATTTTTAATTTTAAATTATTTTAACTTGTCATAATTGTACATATCTATGAGACACAGTCTAATGTTTTGATTCGTGTACACTTTGGTAATGATCAAGTACTCAAATTTTTAACAAAAGATAGAGCTGGACTGATTTACAGAGATCTAAAGAAAGGTTTTAAATGACTCTCAAGTATCTGCTATTATTTAATTTTTGTGATCATTTGATGTGAGATTAGAACTTTCACAGTGGTGAGAATACTTACAATGCCTATATAATTTCACCATTTAGATTTTGATTATCATATGAGAGTTTACCTCATAAGATTTATTACCTCAGAAGTTATGACCTAAAAACAAGCCAATATTGCCCAAAACTGCTCATCTTTTACCAGTGTTATTTAACATTCTTTCATAGTTTGAGATAAGGCATTGTCAATTTTGGCATTAATACCATTTTGGACCAGATAGTTATCTGCTGCTGTGGGGGCAGTCCTGGCCTACATCCACCTGAAACTGACCGTACCGCCCACAAGGTGACCACCAGAAGCATTACCAAGTGCTGTCTGGAAGCAGCTGCCGTGGTTGAGGACCACCGTTCTAGGCAGTGCACTAGGCATGGCCACTGAACCCAGGTGAAAACTGTCCTGTGGGTCATGTGACTGCCTGCCTGGTGGAGCCAAAGCACTCAGTTGGAGAGGTTTTTGAATCTATTTCAAAAAAGAGGCCAAAGTGCATAAATACAGTTGACCTACATCTGTTTGTTCTTCATGCCCCAGTTTAACCAACTGTGGGGTGAAAATATTCGAGCAACAACCAAAACCTGTGTCTGTAATGAACAAATACAGACTTTCTTTTCATTATTCCCTGAAATACAATGTCTGGCGACCTTTTCCATAATATTTTTACTTTCTTAGGTATTAAAAATAATCTAGCTATTAGAGTACCCAAGCCGATATGTGGAAGTTATACACAAACTCCGCATCACTTTCTGCAGGGCACTCGGGCACCTGTGGATTTTGGGGTCTCAGAGGCGTCCTGGAGGATCAACCTCCATAGACACCTAGGGACAGCTGTGTTCGGAATTCAAAAACCATAGTAAGTTAGAAATGGTAATTTAGAGGTCCCTTCTGTGAAGTACAGCAAAAAATATCTTTAAAAAACTTGGAAAAACACAAGAATATGAACATCATAAAAACAAAAACAAAACTCACTTTGTTTTCTCAGACACCAAAGAAACCTATAGTAAAACAGTAGGAAGCTGATGCAGTAACCACCCCACAGAGCAGTAGAACAGAAAAGCCTCAACACTGACCTTAGTTTACATGAAACACTAGTTTTAAGTGGCAGAGAGCAAACCAGAGAGCAGAGCCAGTGATGCGAGCACAGTCGTGGGCCGCGTGATGGTGCACGCTGGTGAGCGGCTCCGCACCCAGTGTGGTTCCACGAAGCATCCCGTTCTGTGGGTTCTTGCTCTACCCAAGGGCCTGTCCTTTCTCCTTCACTGTTTCTTGAGCCTCACACGTGGGCATAGCAGTCAGTTCATCCATCCTCTAACCACTTGGAGTTCTGTTCGCCAGGCCTCACAGATAATTGCACACCAGGACATGCCAGAGTTCATCACGGAAAGAGCGCTTGCCTCGCTTTCTTTGCTGCTTGGAAGAGCATAGTTTTAGGAGACTTTCATCACCGTATTCCCAGCACATGGTTCCCAGCCCATTAGGTTTGTTATTTGTAAAGTACACTTATAAAGGGATTCTTCATTTTTTAAGCTATGATAATTGTACGTGCAGTGCACTGCTTTTACCAGTGTTAAGTGAGCAGCTGAAAGGCCACACCTGCCTATAGGACTTTGCCTCTTGGGAAACTGAGCTTTGCACCTACCGAGGGAGAAGCCCCGTTCTTCCTTCCATGCCCTGGAGCCACATCCCGGCTTTGCTTCCAGTGGACTGCTCCCTCCGGGCGGTTCATGGAGTGTGAGTGCGCCCTGCCCTGCTTCACCTAGTGCTGGACCTTCCAGTCCCACCCCTGTCCCATGCGTGGAATCGCCTTCCTTTCTAAGCAGAAGACTGAGCGGGTTTCCACTGAGTGCCACGTTTCCTCTGCTTATCCTCCTTGGAGAATCTGGCTGCCTTCCACCCTTGGGCCCGTGTGCATAGTGCTGCCACAGACGTGAGTGCTCAGATATCTGCTCGCGTCTGTGCTTTGAACTTCCATGGTGAATATCCAGAAGTGGAATTACTGGATCCTATGAAATTCTTATTTTTAGGAATTTGAGGAGCTGTCTTTGCACTGCCACAGAGGCTGCACCATTTTACACTCCCACGGGCAATGAACAAGAGATGAGTTTCTCCTCCGCATTCTTGCCTCTTGGTATTTTCTACTTTTTAAGACTATTGTCCTCTGAAGTAGGACGGACCCCTCCCTTTTACGCCTGGGGGCTCTCAGCAGTGTTTTCACCAGAGTCTCTCATTCCCACAGCCCGCCCACGCCCTTCCTGGAGGGCAAGTGGCTACTGAACCCCGCCCACCTCCACTTGGGAGCTCTTCCCGGAGCCACAAGGGGGCCGGAGAGAGGCAGGAAACTTTCTGTTTTATGTCCCTTTTACCTTTCTCTAGCTTTATGGCTAAACATTTTCTAATCTCTCACTGTAAAAAGAGAGAGATAACTGAAAATTATGAGGCTGTACCTGAAACTACTCTTAAAATGTTTGAATACATGAAAGGCTCAGTGAGGAATGAGCAAATGCAGTTTTCTCCGCTAACCAGTACGAAAGGTTGACTTTAAAAGCAGCTGACCTCCTCTGGCTCCTCCTGAACTGATAAACAAGTGAAGGAGCTCTAATTTATTAGTGGACTGGGTTTGGGCCGAAAGAAGTGGTCGGAGGAGATCGCCATGTGTGAGTTCCAGCTCTGTGAGTGGGATGTGCACTGATGCTTGCTGTGTCATTTTCTATTCATAAGAAGAGATTTCAACTTGATATTTGACTCCTCAAAATATTTGGGGATTCAAAAATAATGCAGTCTTGAATGTTACAAAATGTGCCATTTTCTAGCAATGTAATACCAGCTGCAGAAGAAGAACCGGTTGCCTAACTATCTGCTGCTAGGATCCTTCCCCTCCCTGGAATTGACTGCGACATGAAAACAGCCCGGAACATGGGTGAATAGATTGAAGCAGCATAGGCGCTATCTGTTGCCAGCAAAGACCACCTGTGTGCTTCAGAGACTCATCACTGGGCAGGAGAAGCCGCGAGGTCACATGCCCTGTGGGCTGTGATCTCCTCAGGAGAACGGGAACACACGCCTGGAAGCAGGGAGGAGTCCACATCACGGATGGGACTGCAGACCCCCACCACACACACAGCAGGTGCCTGCACTTGGGTCATGAACTCCTGGAAGGTCGGGGACATTGTCCCCCAGATGTTCCTCCAAGGACACTGCACAGCAAAGACACAGCTGTGATGAACTGGAGGTGCACGTTGAGGTTGGCAGCTGTGTTCTAGACGTTCAAAGCTCCGGAGTTTTCCTTCTGATCAGGACGAGCTCCTCCTGTTTTCACATGATGACTTCCACCTAAGCCCGTCCACCTGCTACACCAAAATGCCAGGGCCTTGCCGGCTTAGCAGTGACAAGCCTGCTTCTCACTGCCCTGGAGCTGTGCAGGCCATGGCCAAGGGCCCGGCAGTGGTGGCATCTGGAGAGTGCGTCCTGCCTGGCTCATGAGCAGCCGTCTTTTCCCATCGTCCTCACACCTGGGCCCTGGGGTCCCTTCCATGTAGCAAGACTCAACACGCCAGGGACTTCCCTCATCTCTTCACCAGGCAGCTTCTCCTCCCATTCCTGTGATGTAGGTGATCCCGCCTGCGTGAGACACCCCCACAGCTGGCACCCCATCCAGGATGGACATCTCTTGGCAGAGGTCATCTCAGATAAACACAAATGATGCTTCTGAATTCTTCCTGTCTGCCTAGCCTGGTACGCTTCCCCCTGCCAACAGTGCCGTGCACTGAGGCTGCCTGCCTCGGGTCCCTGGAGCAGTCTGTGCTGGGAGCCTCAGCACCCACTGCTCCAGGCCTAGCCAGGAAGAAGCGGCACACAGAAGCCTGTGCTGCCCTTGGGCTCTGCTGCCCAGGGTCAGCGTGCGTGGCAGCAGGTGATCTCTAGGTGATGAGAAGAGGGTCCCAGAGCGGAGGGTTGTCTGCACCACAGCTCCAAAGCTACTCAGTGCACTCGAGACAAGCAGACAAGCCAACCGATGGACGTCCACCCCGCAGCCTTGCCGGACCCCGTAGGGAGCTCTCAGAAGCCTCAGCACTGTATTTCATCAGTGATGGAGACAGACCCTGGCCTGGACACTTGACATCCACGCTCAGGGAGGGCTCGGGGTGCAGAACAGCCCTGCGATATCTCCACCCTTGGTTTCTTTGTCCTGGCACAGCCCTTTCTCACTTTGCCCCCCCCCCCCACTAATTTACACGCTGCTGTTCCAACCCAAGCCTTTGAAATCTTCGGCCAGTCCCCGCATGACCCTCCCCTTCCTTTATGCTGCTGTTCTGTTACACGTTTTCACCTGGCCTCCTACATGGAATAACTGCAAACAGTTTACTGTCAAGAGCGGTTACCTTTTAAATAGGCGCGTAAATTATCCACCTAACACAGAGTGCTGTGTGTATCTGAGGAAATAGTCCACTAAATACCATTCAGCCACCAACCAGTGTTCGATAATTGCTGTGATTTGGGAAAATCTTTGTTGAAATAAGCAAAATTTATTTGAAACACAATGATTAACTAAAAAAGTGAGCCACAAAAATAACAGCTAAAAGTCCTTTTTCTAGTCACTTTGGTTCAGCGTACAAAAGTATACAAACTTTTGTTTCTTGCTTGAGCATTTGTTCACATTTTGCTCTTAGAGGCCAAAATGAAGTGGTGAGCTCCTTGAGTTTGGGTTTTGCTCGTGGTAACAGCTTGGTTTTCAAATGCGGAGCTTGGGCCTAAGCCCCTTGTTCCGTTTCCGGTGCTCCCTAATCATGGAAGTGGTTTGCTGTGGAGAAGGGAGCCCAGTGCAGATCCGTCTGCAGTAGAGTCACACAGGGAATCACTCTCAGGCAGGGCAAATGCCTAGCGGAGGACAGAGGGCTCATCTGTCCTAGGAGACGCTCTGTGCTTGCCGTAGATGGTGTTCATGGCTCGAGTTTGTGTTATTAGAAGGGGGCACCTAAGAGAAGCCAGATGGGGCTTTTTTAAAAAAGAATCTTCTAAATAGTCTCATTTCTAAAAATGAAGCAAATAAATTTTGCTCTTGTCTTTCAACTTCTATATGAATATTCTACGTGGGCAGCTAGCTGTGTTCTATTCTCAGACAGAAATAGGAGATCTCAGTCTTGCTCTGATAACATTTACAAATGAGAAGTTGAGTACAGAGTATTCAGATCTCCTGGAAATGCACAGGCACTTCACAGATATTAAATATTAAGACCCCGATACAGCTCTGTCAGCTTAGTGGTTAGCTGACTGCATGTACCTGTGAAAATCCACAGAGCAAAAGTGCTTTGAGAGTCCGTTTGTTCTCCGTGTCTTCCCGAGAGAGGGTTTGGCACTGCCTGCCTCTGCAGTGGAGGGGAGAGGAGAAGGGGCCATCTTCAGCTGTGGTCTTCACACACAAAACCCGCTTGAGAGGCAGGTGAATGTAGGCACAGCCTGCTTAACGCTGGGGACTGTGCTGAGTTCAGATAAATAACAGCGGTGATGGGGTCAGAAGAACACAGTCTTCCCAACAGGAGAACAGTTTAAGCAAAATGTTTAAAAATATATTCTTGTTGGAAAGAAAACTAAACCTAAACTCTTACACACTAAAAGTTAGTCCAAAGCTAAACTTGTGATGCCATTTTACTCATGCATAATTTATATCCCAGCATTATATAAATCACAAATGTAGATATGATAGATGGTAGGTGGACAGACAGACTGAAAATCAGAGGTGCCGCCTCGCCGCCCCTGGCTTCCCGCAGGTCCCTGTGTCCCCTCTGTTTCAGGGTTCCCTTCCCTCAGCCGCTCCTTCCCCGGAAGCCTTGTGGCTTCCCTCTCGCCACTTGCTCCTTTACACTCGTAATTCTCTTGCCCTTGTTGCCCGAAGCTCCACGAGGACCAAGTCTGTGTCCTGTTACTCTTGGCTTCCAAGAACCTAGCAAAGCGCTGGGTATGTGACCCCTGCACACCAGCTCCTCAGGGCACACCATTAACCCCTGCCATACCGGGCACTTTCCTCATTTCCTTGCTGTGACTCCTGACCCCAGGTCCAGGTGCTCCAGGGTGCCACAAGTGCGCACCAGCACCTCCTCTGTGCCAGTGGCTCTCAAGCTTGCTCACCTGGGAGGCTGAGACAGGTGGGCTCCTGGGATGGGGAAATACAAGGTCACGTGCCTCACCCTGTCTAGTCATGAGGAATCACCATATCCAGTCTGTGGGTCGCTGGCCCATGCTTTTCTCCATGGTGATTTTATCTATTTTTTAAGTTATTTTTTTAGATGGGGTGTTACTAAGTTTCTAAGCTGTCTATATTGGGCTCAGACTGGCCATTCTCCTGCCTCAGCCTCCCAGATGATGGTCAATCTTTTATGTTCTGAGAATTTCATGTCTATTTCCATGATCCCGTGTAGAATCCTCCATTGGACCAGGATTGGTCACAGAGCCAAGAAATGGTATTCACAGGAAAACTGGGGTTATTCCAATAAATCTGTGATGATTCTTCTTGTTTTCTGCTTTTGATTATTGCACTATGGTTAGAATAAGCTGAGTGAGGTCTATCTGGTAATCCACCAACTTTATGGTGATGTTATTTAAAATTTAAAAGTTGCTCTCCAATGTTCTGGTTTAAATCCTCCAAGCTTTAATACAAGCACTGAAAATCCCCACAAGTGATTTGATTCTGCTGGACAAACTGGGAAGCAGTGCCTAAGCCATGGTCGGTGCCTCTAGGCTCCCTCCGAGTCACCTTGAGATTTCTGTTGGAACCCTATGTTATTCCCTGCAGTACAGCACTTAGGCCAAGCTGTTAGTGTTTTTATTAATTCATATTTCTTGAACAAATTTGATAGTGTATTTATTTTTAAGGAACACGAGATGATGTCATGAGACACGTGGGTTGTAAAATCCCTACCTCGGTGACAAATTAACATGGTCACTTCTACACAGTACCTGGTCCCCACGCAGGGCAAGTGCAGTTCTCACCGGTACATGCGGCAAAGCTCCTGACTGCAGTGCACTGTTGGTGACCGTGGACCCTGTACCAAGCACTAGGGTTTCAGATGTGTTCCCCTTGCATGTGTCTGCCACTCTGTCCCCTCTGATTCCACCCAGCCCCCAGCCCTTCCTGATGGCTGTTTGACATTCCTGCAAAGCTCTTCAGGTGGTGCCGGGTGGCCATGCCTGAGCGCCCCCTGGAGCTTGGTCCTCATGTGTGCGTGACCATCAGCCTATCCTGTCCCATCTTGTGGTAGACAGCATGGTCAGGAGCGTTTTGTGTAGAAGCCCCACCCCAAACCTACCGGTCAGTACTCAGGAGTGTAGTGCCATTAATACTCATTCAGGATGGATTTTATGCTCCGAGGGCTTGGGAAGTCTTGAAAGCTATTTAAGAGCTGTGGCTTTGGCCCACCCTCTGGCGGTGAAAGTTGAGCTTCTCTATAGAAGGTTTTCCTTAAGACAATAGCAGCGTGGAAAAGTAGGGCCCAAGCAGGGCAGTTTGGAGGAAATCTGTGGGCAGTGAAAGCCCCACTTCCAAGCACGGAAGTGTGTTTGGGCATTGTTGAGTATTAGTGACTGACAGCATTTTCTGTAGAGACACAGTGGAGAGTCAAGTCCTGACTCACAAAACCTGTTTAGCAGTGTTGGGAGAGATATGGGAAGGGAAGGGAGAGGAAGGAGAAAAAAGGATCAAGGTGCAGTATGCTCCAGTCCCCATGAGAGGGTATTATCGTGTATGACAGAAACATACTGATAAAAAGGGCAGAACAGAGACATCTGATAAATGAGTACATTTATAAATGAGTGCAGTTTCAGGTCAGTTACTCTTAAAATAAGTTTAAAACAGTCCAGATTCTATCAACAAATAACTAATCAAATTGTGAAGTGTTTCTCCAATGGAGTATTTTGTAACCATAAAGGAATGAAATGCCACTACACGCTGCAGTGTGGCTAAATCTTGAAAAAGTTTTTAAGTGAAATAAACTGAACAAAGAAAGTCACATTATGTATGAGTCCATTTACATGGAACATTCCGGAAAGGTAAAGCCATGGAGACATGCAGAATTGGGAACAAGAGCTGAGCAGGAACAGCATTGCCTTTCGAGGTACTGGGAATATTTTGGAAGAAGACAGGAGTGGCGTTTACCCAGAGTTGCGTAGGCATTAAATGCTTGATTTGCTCTAAGTTGGTTAGTCTAATAGTGTGTATTTTTACTTCAATAAAAAAATTGTAAATTTTTCAAATTCAATAAAGTAGCATCATAGAAAGGGGTAGATGGAGTGTGGATGCCGTCAGGAAAGCACCTCCAAAGATATTCCCTGAAAGACAGAAATGATCAGAGGCAGTAAGTCACACAGGTATGGCCAGAAAAGGGAAAAGCCAAAAGCAGAGGTCGCCTGCACACAGGGTCTTTGGGAGTGGCCGCACATGTTGTGTTGTACGAAGGTCAAGGGAGAAGGAGTCCAATAAGAAAGTTTGGACCCAAGCTCAACCGTGCCCCGGCCTGTGACTCGGCTAGCCAGTGGGATGGTTAATATCATGCAGTCTGGTTTGCTGCATCTGTGAAACAGGATGATAAAAGGGCCGAGTTTATAAATTGCTATAATTAAATGAAATCATGCATAGAAAGCTGAGCATAAGCAGGAAGCCAAATGTGCTTAAAAAACAAGAGGCAAAAAAGGAATTGAAAATTCACTTCAGCAAAAAGGCCCTTGTTATGCAAGATGAGCTACTGAGCTGGCCAGGCTTTGCATAATCCTTGCTCTTGCTGGTTGCATAACATAGCTGCTGCTGCCCAGCCCCTAGGTCTCCACCTCACTGCCCAGGGTCCCTGCCCCTCCTGTCCCTCGGGCTCCTCTGAGCTCCCCTTCTGCGGCTCCAGGACGCAGCTTCCTGTTCTCATCCTCTGAGATAAGCGAGTCCCTTCCTTCCTTCATTAATTCTGTCACCTGGAAGGGCTTTGCTGTCTGAGCAGATGTCCACCTGTGGTTTTCTTGGTTTCCAAACTCTTCTGTGGATCTCGCTATTTCCTCTTCCCGTGCATAGAGCACCCATGCCTCTCTCCCTTCCTGTGCGCTCCAGTGGTAGTTAACAGTCTCTGCACTGAGCTTTTCCAATTAATTAAGATTTTCTTCTTTTTCTAATAAAGGCAACGTGACCATTACCTGGAAAGCTGATCAGTAGAATGTAAAGTGACCTTTCCTCTTTGTGGAACCATTTTAATTGCTTGCTGTCTTTAATAAGGTAACTGAAGCTCTGGGAATAACTCCAGACATAGCTGTGAGTTAATGCTTATTTTAAAGTGAGATTTAATTACGAAGCCAGAGAGGATTGTGCTATCTGCCGAGTCTATAAGCCTGGCCTCGGTTTTTCCTAAATGCCAGCAGGACTGACAGTCGGCCCCGGAGTCTCTTCTGGCCTAATCGTCTGAGCTACCTGGGCCCAGGAGTCACAGGATGAGGGAGAAGCCGGTCCGAGGGTTATGGAGTGTACGATGAAGCCAGCATGCCGCCAGTTTCTTGGGAACATTTTCATTTTGAGGCAACGCCTAAGAGAACATAAAAGCAAATCTTCCCCTAGATTCCACTTGTTGCTTTCAGCACATAAATGTTTTGCAAAGAAAAGGAATCTGGGGCTTTCGGGTTTATTCTCCACTTCTGCAGTCAGCCGAGGAGGACCGTAACGTAGACTGCATTTGCTGTCCTGACACGTATAAGACCTGGCTGCCTGGGGGTGACACTGGGCACAGGAACTTCTCTGACATGGGATATTTGTTATGACTTGTTTTTGTTTTTATTTTTAAGAGAACATTTCAATTTTAATACAGAAATATCCTTCAGGAATAATTTGAACATACTTAGAAACCTAACTGAAAATTAAAGACAAGTCGGCAAATTAAAGTGACCACCATGACTACAGGTGTTAACGTTGGCGATTTGAAATCAGACTGGCTTTAGATTCCAGTCTTGTCACTAGCTTAGGTTTCTTTAATTTGGAAGAACTCATTTCACTTGTGTTGTCTCTTGCCTCACATGTAGAGCAGGTCTCAAAATCACTTCATAGAGGTCGTAGTGATATAGGGGAATGAAATTCTCGACCTGCTATGTTCATGAGCTCGAGTTCTCTAAAACCAGTCAATGAATTTTAGGAACAACAGAGGTGAAGAGTAGAATATATTTATTGATAGAAAGAAAGCTTCTGTCTGAAGAGAGACAGAAGGGGTCCGGAGCGGGTTGCCCGGGACTCTGTCTTTTCCAGGGACTTTCAAAGAGTAAAACCATGGGTTCAAAGTGGGGGAAGACTGGGAGCTCACAAGGCAGATGGGCATAAGGTGGGGCATAACTATAGTAGCCAATACGATCAATAGTTCAGGTAAAATTGATTACATTAGGGACAAATGGGGAAGCGAGTCATGTAGAAAGGGGGCATTCTTACAGAGCAATGACTCTTTCCTAGAGGGATGGGAACTATTTAGGGTATCAATCCATAGGATATGGGCGCATTTTTTTGGTTTTTTGTCTTGAGGCCTGGTCCACAGCAGGAGGCATCAGCTTCCCTGGCAGTTTCCAGGTGTCTGCACTGGCTCTATTGAGGACCTAGCCCTATCTCACTGCCTTTAACATTTCTGACTAACTCAGCTGCCTGAAACAATAGAGAATCACATGAGAGATGAAGAGAAATGTTTCTTTCCTGAAAGGGATGTGCTGGGAATCAAAACCCAGAGCCCTTTTGTATCAGTGAGCTATGGCTGCATAACAAACACACCAGAGAGTGAGTCACTGAAAACACCCACACTGATGGAGCTCACAGCCCTCTGAGTTTGCAGTTTAGGTCAGGTTAGTGGGTGGTTCTTGGGTCTCTTTCACGTGCTCTCTTGACTCTAATGCCCCTATAGTTGTCTCAATAAAATCATAAATTCTATCAATATGTATATATTTTACTCCCTATTCAGGGATATTTTTCAGATTAGAAAGCACCCTGTCTGGCAGGCGCTTGGACTGCAAGTGCAGTCTGTCTGCACTGCTGACTGTCCATCCCACCCCGAGTGATCTTCCTTGTCCATCATGCCCCTGTGATGAGCTTCCCTCTTCAGTAGTGCTGCCACACCTAGGACACCTGTCCCCGCCATGTTTCTCCCTCCCATCCGCCCCAAACTCCAAGAACCCTACCCCAAGGACAACTCCAGGCTACAGAAGTACTTCTCAGGAATTTGGCAACAATTCTGAATTGGGAAAAACAGCAACTGTGCTTGTGTCTTAGGCTGAGCTTTTTCCAAATGTTTGATTTCCAGGGCTGTATAACCATTCACCAGACCAAAATTACCTTTTCTATTTGAATTCTGTGCTCTCTTCTTATTTTATAGGACTTACTATATCTGCTATAGTAATTTAAAGGGCTCCATGAATGGATGAACAAACATAGTGTGTAAGTGTCACGTTAGTCAGTTAAGTGGGTAAGTGCCGTGAGGTAAAGGAAACACGAAGCTGGGAAACGGACCCTGAGAGCCGGCCCGGGGGCGGGGAGGCCTCGTCTTCCTTTAGCGTGATGGAGACGATCCTTCCCACCAGAGACGGCAGCAAGGCCTTGAGCGGGAGCGCACTCGGTGTCCAGACACTTCGTAGAGGCCATGGAGAATCACGTGAGGGTGGGTGAGTGCGTTTGGAGCCTTAGGAGGGAGAAGGGCGCCTGGTCACAGGGTGTCTGAGGACCTTTCACTGTGGGTTCCCCAAAGGCCCTTGCTTCAGTCAGGGGAGAGAACAGCCGCTGAGGGGGAGCAGAGGACTGACAGGCTGTGCCTCACAGCCGAAAGACTCACTCTGGCTTGAACGGGCTCCGCAGATGGGTGGACGGCAGACTGAGGCAGCGAGGCTGGTTGGGAGGTGGGAGCCCAGCCTCTGCGGCAATGGTGGCCCCTCGGACCAGCCGGGTGGGGACGGGAGGGCAGTGGCCTGGTCTGCACAGAGGTCGAAGGTTGGCAGCTGATTTTCCTGGTAGACACCACCAGGATGTGAAAAATAGGAAGTAAAAACAGAAGACAGGGTCAAGCATTCCTCCAAGGATTTGAAGCAAAGAAATAATAGACTTGCCCAAAAGACAACAAGAGTGACAAGAAGCGAGCAGAGGGGTGTGGAGCACTGAGAGCTTGTGTCCAAGCCTGCTGTGTCCAGGGTCAGCGGGGTCTCCAGCTAGAGACGAAAGTGCTTGCTGGAGGCGGGAGCCTCCGGCTTGGTGCAAATCTGTGCTGGGAAGTTACTTGGGGGTATTTAACTGGGAGATGATGACCCAGACCTCCATGAGCCCACCAAGGAGGGAGTGTCAGCAGAGGGCCCAGCACTGAGGCCCAGGGCTCCAGAGCGGAGGGCTGAAGGCGCAGGGGGAGCATTTGGGGCGATGGCAGCACCTGGCAGCCACAAAGTGTGTGAGGCGAAGTATCCACACACATCCTGAGCAGACTGCATGGGGGGAAGCTCAGCTGGTCTCAGGTGCGGTGGAGGACTGACGGTGGGGATGGTCTGAGAGCGCTCCAGGCCTCGCTGCCTCCAGTGAGCAGCACAAGCAGGAAGAGTGTGGTGGGTATGGGAGATAGAGCTTTGCACCACGGAAACTGCTGCACAGGCCCCAGAAGGCTCGGTGCCTTGACCGTGGCTGTATGGGACGCACACAGGCCTCTCCCTTGAAGCTGGCACCTCACTCACTCTACTCGATGCTGGGTCACAGGACGCACCCACAGATCATGAGAGGAGGAGAAGGTTATTTCGGCTCAAGGTTTGTAGAGGCTTTGGTCTGCAGTCTGCTAACTTGGAGGCAGGACGGCACCCACAGGACCTGGCAGAGGAGAAGCAACTTGTGTCATGGTGGACAGGAAGCAAGGCGAAGGGAGCAGCTGGCTAGGGAGACCCCTTGCAGGTCACACCCCAGGGACCTCCTCTGAACCAGCCCCACCTCCCAACACCCAGTCAGGTACAAGCTCCATGACCCAGCCACCTCCAAGCCTCACCTCTGATCATGTGAGGCTTTGGGGAACATTAGATGTGTACCTTAAAGAAGGGTGTCCTCAGCTAATGGGCCACATTCCCCACCGCTGTCCAGTGCGTGACCCTTGGAGGAGCGGGCCTCGCTCGCTGTGCACACACACACACACACACACACACACACACACATGTGTGGAAGCATGCGCACACACCGGTGTACACCAGCGCTTCTTCCCCATCTTCTGTGAAGCCCTCTGCATCCCCTTCCTGCGTGTCTCCCCTTTCTTACTGGGACCGGTGGGAGGGAGCATCCTTAGTACCTGAATAGCTGAGCATGGCCATGACTTTTGAGCTGAGGAAAAAAGCCTGAGATCAGAGAAAGGAAAGACGGAGGTTTAGAGAAGTTCCTCAGAATGATGACCTAAGGCCAGCAGAAAGAGGGGAGTGAGAAGGGAGACAGAGACGAGAGACCAGAATGAGGAAAAGATTGGGTCTGTCTCGGCACTCACGAACCTTTACCTTGAGTTCTTTTGAGGGCACTGCCAGATACTAGGTTAACTGGATGCTGAACCTCACGTTTGATGATCTCTTTGCATGAGCAAAGACAAAAACATTGCTTGTTTTTATTTATTTGCAAGAATTCCCATAACCCCTCATTTGCTTTTCACCAATCTCTTGCTTCCGATGTGGCCTAACAGCCACGGTGTCCTCCCAGGTGTCCTGCCTGCTCCAGGGCAGGGCTGCAGCTCCCTGCTGGGTGCTCTGACCCCTCGTACAGGATTAGTCACCACCATGGATGATTCCTGGCACTGACAAGGTCACACAGCTGGTAAACAGCACAGCCTGGACCTGGAAATCCTGCTGTGCCTCCACCATCCCTCCACCCTGGGTCCCCTGAGGGACAGAGGCGCCTTAGATAGGGTCAGAGGCAAGGACAGTTTTCCCTGAGGGTCTGCCCCCTCTTCCTAGGAAGGCATTACAGTCTCAGGAGGCAGCATCCCTGTGGGGAGTGTAAACATCGATTTACTTATCCAGTGGGAAGGACAGGATGCTTGTGCTCCTGATAGGCTGCCGCCTTCTGCTGCCTGGTGCTCAGCTCTCTTCCTTGAGACCCTTGGGGAACAACAGACACATACTGGGGAGGCTCCAGGGCCCAGGTGGCTAAGGCTGCACGGATGCTGGGAGATGCAGGAGAAGACACCGGACAAGTTACCCTCCCCAGCGTGCTGTTCTGCCTCCTCCTCGCTGTAAGATTAAATCAGATTATGTGTAGCATGCTGCTGTCTGCACCTCCTCTCCTGGACACCCAGTTACTCCCGTAGCTGAAAGCGGCCCCTCTGGACAGCAGGGATTCACTTCCTCCAGTCCAGGCCCAAGCCTGCCCTGGCCATCTCCTCTGCGTTCTGCATCCCACGCCCAGACCGGCTCACCGGACTGTGGAGTGGTGGCCTCAACCTCAGTTACCGCATTTTCAGAGCAGATCAGGAGGGTCTGCACCTGTCCCGCAGAGCCCTCGGGAGATTTCAGGGAGCCAGGCCTGCCCAGGGGTTAGCAAAAGACTTGGCAAAGCTGCTTCATGCGAGCAGCCTTCTCTGGCGTGATCACGGTTCCTGCGTAGGCACTCAGGACGCGGAGGTGAAAGCAGCTGGACCTTGAGTTCCTTCCAAGCCAGCCAGCGCATCGTCAGCTGTGGACGCCTGGCCACGGGTCCCACCTCAGGTTTCCCAGACCCCTGCATCCCCGCCTGCCCTCCTGAGCCCACTCTGCTGGGGGCTGCTGTCTCAGCCTGCTCTGCTCCACTGCAGCTGCACTGTGCGTGTTCCTCGAAGCTTTTCTAGACACCTTGATGGCACAGTGACCACATCCCGTGCGCCTGGATTCCAGAGGCACCCTGTGTGAACCCCGGCCTGGGATGCTCTGCTCGTGTGCTACCCTTGAACAGCAAGTGGGGCTGTCGGAGCCAGGACACATATCCGTGGGCCCTGCACACCCCCCACACATGCTGCCCACAATGATGTTGGCCTGAGTCCTGCCGAGCCCCCGCAGGGATCCCCGACAGTGTAAAGCACCGTGTAGTGTAGAGTCGAGGGCCAGAATTACAGCCGGTGATGACCCAACCTTGTTTTACTTGTTTAACTAAATACCCTTGTGGAAGGGAAGACCACCAAGTCGAAGTTTCTGGTAACTTTGTTCATTTCCAGGGCCGTGTGCAGGAAGGAATGGGCTTGGGCGTAGCCAAGCCCCATGGGGCGGCCGCTGTGCTGCAGCTGCCTGGCGGCTGTGGTTTGTGTCAAGAGGGAGGCAACCATCTTGATGATGTGCAGACCTGGGGTGAGCTGTCATCATGCTGAGATGTCACCCGTCACAGGTCCTGGACTGTGACACTGCGGGTTAGAGATGGTAAGATTGCTGGTGACACGTGTTCAGAAGCCGCAGAAGGCCCAGCGGAAGCAAACCTCAAGTTCTTGGGCTTGGAGGCGCTCATTCTTCTCTTCTGGCAGTTGAAGGGCAGGTGGCTGTGGCTCCAGTGCAGGGAGTCTTGTCTTTATCCCTAGTATGGTGAGGTGCTAATGGGTGTGTCCACTCCCTGCTTCTGTGTAAGGAAACCTTCCTGTCATCTTTAAATTAATTCATCTTGTGAAGCGGGCTGGCAGAGTGGAGGACGGTGGCTCTGAGCAGGGCTGGCGGGAAGCTGGGCTTTCTGCTGTGTTTTCCCAGAATACAGGGCGGCTCTCCCAGGTTCCACAGTGGCCTGGTTCAGGGGAGCAGCGGTCTCTGTTGTGAGCACTAGCAGTGTGGCTGCTTCCTCCCTCCTGAGCAAAGAGAGGAGCTGCTGTGGACCTCAGGGCTGAAATTTCACCCCGGGCCGTGCTCTCGCAGGCTGGGCCTCTGAGAGGTGACAGCTCCGGAAGCTGAGGGTTAGGGAAGGGCTGGGTCTCCTGACGGAGCTGAGGCTCTCTGGGTTGGGTGTTTGCATTTGTCCAGTGAAGACAAGAATATCAGTGATTCCCCACGGAGCTTCACTTACAGACTTGCTGCATTGTCTTTGATGGTCACTGTGTCTCATCGAGGCAGCAGAATTCCTGCTGCATTCTCGGTGAGGACAGGAAGCTCACAGGTTTCTTACATTTCCTGTCTTCAGCAGGTGCCATCCCATCCCCGGAATCCTTAGTCACAGCCTGAAAGGGCCCCGGACTGGCATCCACTCACCTCTCCCTGCCATCCCTTGCAGCTTCCCTTAGCCACGGGAGCCCCTCGTCCCCCGGCTTGCCGAGCTCTCCTTCCTCTCCTGGACCTTTGCACCTGCTGGTCCTGGCACTTGGCCTGGGCATCTGCAGGACCCTCCCACCTCTGCTGGGGCATTGCTGTGGGCCATAAGGTGGCCCTGGGCCTGTGCCTGCCATGTGTACCTCTGGGCACCCCAGGTAACCTCAGAGCTTCCCCACACAGCTGCACATGATGGTCCTCCTCCGCGACTGAGCCTTCTAAACTTGTTTTGTGGAGTTGCTGCTTGCATTCGATGAACCTCGAGTCCTGCATTGGCAACCTGTGGCACATGTGCCACCGGGGCGGGGGGTGTTTGTTCTCACGTCGAGCTCTGGAAGGTTCGCACCACTGCTGGCCCCATGAAGCAGTGTTTCCTGCTTCCCTTTGAGTTGCTGTTGACCCTTCAGGATGGCAGCTAGTTGGCTTTGTACTCACCTCTTCTGCAAGTGATGTGTTCCCGGTGTCCTGTGTCCCCTGGGCTCCCTTTGACTCCTCTCCTCGTGTCAGGTGCTTCCTGGCCTTGGCCCAGCTCTGCACCCACAGGACAGAAGGTGACTCCCTTTTCCCTTGCTCGGAAGCAAAACTGGGTGTTCAGGGGCTTCGTTCCCACCTTCGAATCGCTGGCTGCTTCGTCATCTCTCTGGTCATCGTCATCTCGTGGTCCAGCTTTTCTGGAGATTACGCTGGCTCAGGATGTGTGACATCGTGCAGTAGCATCGCTGCCCTTTAATAGCACCCACAGCATCAGGAGGCTGATCCCAGAGAAGTGCAGGAGTGGTCACGGGGCTGGGGCGGGGGGGGCACAGTCACAGTCCGACTGATTTAAACCAAGTGCTGGTGTTCTGTGACACGGTAATGGTGACTTTGCTTAACAAGTACTAGTGTCAGTAGCAAATGTTAACTTCAAAACAGCTAGAAGAAAAGCATTTGACCCCTTTGGCACATAGATAATAAGTGAATGCAGAGAGAGATGTGTCAGTGAATCCCGTGATTGCTACACAGTGCATGGACACGCAACACTGACCCCGCAAATACTGTGCAATTACCATTTGTCAGACAGAAACAAATCTAATCATAAGTAGAACATTGGGTGAGGCTTCCCCTTGATCATAGCTTCCAGATAAGCTAGTGGCAGCTTGCTGACTGCTGGGGAGAGAAGGCTCCGTGGATGAGTTCTAACTTGAAATCCTCACTGTCCGTATGTGAGGTCTTCTTGGGATCCACACAGACAGAGCCTCTGCCCACAGGGCCCCACTGGCTCTCACCACATGGGCTGTCTCGTAGAGGACGCCGAGGGCTTAGAAAAGGCAAAGGAACTTTCCAGTGCAGAATCGCTTGAGAGTAGCAGGACCAGGGCCACGGGCCAGGTCGCCTGTGTGCCGCCCCCGCCCTGGCAGAACTCGCCCTCAGTTTAGTGCAGGGACTTTTCCAGAGCCCAGCACCTGTCCAGTCATCTCTTCATCTTTGCTCACGCTTGGACTTCTGCTTGGTCATGAATTCTTCCAGAGTAACAAGCCTTCCAGCGTTTGCACACATTGCTTAAGTCCTCCCACCGAAGCTTAGAAAATTTGGTTAACCAGAATATCCGGACAGTCTTGCTTAACTGACACAATTCAGGAAAGTGTGTTACAGACGGAGAATTCTAGTTATTGCTCCGTGCCTTCATTTTGTGATGTAGGAGTTGGAACATAATGAAAGAAAGAGCTGAAAGAATTTTTTTCCTTTTTAACAAAACAGTGACTACAAGAGCAAACAATATGTAAATATTTAAGTAAGCATGTAAATAAAATTTGGACGAAAGAAAACAATTATCATAAATACTGGTGCTGATGGTTCACAGACGTGTACTCTATGTGTCATTACTATATGCGCTCTTCAATCTCCTGATTCTTGAGCTTTTCTAAAAACAGCCAGATCTCGAGGCAGGCAAGTGTGCTTTTTTGCAAATCCACAATATTAAGAGTTCACAAAGTGATTGTTATTAGGGTATGAAATTACAGCCCTGGCAACTCAAAACTATGCTATTCATGAATACCTGAGATTATATTTTAATATTAATTCACAGTAAATATTTTGTCTTAGAAAAACCAAAAGAATGCAAAATTCAAAATGCAAACATTTTTAGCTACAAAGGCCGTAGCTATACAGTAATTCTAACTAGTGCCTTTTAATGTTTTTAGAAAACATAAAAGCATCTGTAAAAACAAACTTATGAGCAGAACCTTTTCTAATTTTAAGTGCTTAATATTAATAATTTTCACATTTACACATTCCCCAAGCTATTGTTCAATTCCTATTTGTAGTATATAATTCAGGATAAAGTTTGAGTATAAGTTTTGTCCTTGAATACCATCTTTAAAAATAGAATCTCACAACGATAGGGTACCTACCCTCAGAAAATTAACAGGAGATGCCAGATATTTTAATTAAACATAACTGCCTTAAATGAAAACTTTGTAAAGAATTTTTTACTTATATCTTCAATTTTACAAAATATTCTTCTTAACTGATTTAATAAATCTTGAGAAATTATTCAAAAATGGCATTTAGAGAAATGTCCTTTGTATTATTATCAAATTTCTTGTTAAAGGTTAAGTTATAATTTTGGAGAAAATCACATCAATGAGAGAGAAGGGACAGCATGGACCAGAGGCATGGCCTCACCCATCCAGCGTTGCATCCTGGGAGGAGGAGGTTGGAGGCAGTACCCCTCTTCTCACACAGGGAATTAATTAATGTTCCTTTTCCCACTGCTGTTTTGTCATTGGAATGAACTTTTTTTTTTTTTTTTTTTTTTGGTATCGAGGTTGGAACTCACAACCTTGCGTTTGCCAGGCAGGCCCTGTGCCACTTGGCCACGTCCCTGGCCCCTGTCATTGGAGTAAGAACATGGTGGCATCTTCTTTATCAGATACTAATTAAGCTTATTTGATGCTAAAAATGGATGGTAGGATACACAGCACCCCAACCACATTGGCTTAAATTGGACATTGACAAAACTCAGGTATAGTTATAACCCGGTGAAGTAAAATTAAAAGAAGAAGCCTGAGCCCGAGTCTAACGTTTACATGATTAGGGAGACTGACTTTGTGTATCTTCCTTCTCATGTCCAAGCTGGATCATACTTATTTTCAACCAGGAGCAAAAATAGATTTCTGAATTTTCTTTTGAGATGGATATATATATATATATATATATATATATATATATATTAGAGTGAATCAAGTTTCTTACTGGAAAGGTAACGTTAATATTTTGATAACAGATAAAATGCTCAAAGTGAGCCACTGGCTTTAGTAATGAGAATTTGACTACATGGGCAGCTAGGACATCACGGTTTAAAAGGTAGAGAAAGGATTTGCAAGACATCTTGTTGGTTATTTTCAGAGTGAAGTTCACATCCCCCCAAAATAATGAGTCTTGCAGTTTATACCTTGACCTTTCCGTTCAGGTGGCAGCGGCCACGTTGGGGAGCCCAAGTGTAGAAATCTCTCGTGCTTCCTTGGGGCCAGCAGTGGCGACTGCTATAAATAGGTGTGTGCGTCATTCCTAAATAGTAGGAGTGATGGAAACCTTGGGAATTCGAGAGCACAGCCCTATCTAAAGATAGGCGACTCCACTGAGAAGCAAAGAGCCTGCCTCCTGGACCAAGGCCGCCCGAGAGGCTCAGCCCTGCCCAGCCGCTGCTGCCCATGCAGACTGCCCGACATGCCTGCCGGGGGGCGGCTCCAGCAGCAGGAGCTCCTCGGTGGGTGGAGCCGCCCGGTCTGTCGTGCACCGCTCGTGGTGGTGGACACGGGTGTCCCTTGGTGCAGCAGAAAAGACGCGTCAGCAGACTGGAGAGCGCTCACAGCGCGTGGCTCTGAGCAGCAGCGGCCCAGCAGCGTTCCTTCACTTTGCCTCATTATTCGAGGTTCTGTCCCTGTTGAGGACTGCAGCCCTGTGTGTCACGGTGACAGGATCTGCCCTCGGGTGAGACAGACCCCACACGTCTCACGGTGTCAGTCCAGCACACCGGCCTTACCTGGCAGGCCGTCTCAGCAAGCCCTGCTGGCCACTACGTTCCCACTGCCTCGATGCTGACAGAATGTGTGTGCAGGTAATGCCTAGGATGGGAGGGTTTGCATTCTGGTCAGGGAAAGGAACAGCAGCAAGGAAACAGAATCAAGACAGAGTCACCACAGCTCTCCCAGGGACCCTGGCGGGAAGGGCCAATGCACGCAGGGATCGAGGGCGGAGGAGTTTGGCGTCTCCTGAGGACACAGTGAGAAGCCAGTGACCAATGCGAAACAGAAGGACCTGACTTTAGAGAAGCGTTTGTAGCAGGAGAATGGTAACACATGGACGGTAAGGAAGAGCCGGGAAATGCGAACAGTATTTAAAGAAAATGCAAAAAACCACCAGCCAGAGGTAAAGATAGTGCAGGTGGGACATGGGCTGCTCAGGACTCTAGGTGGTTCCTTCTCGGCCAGCTCGGGCTGGTCTCAGACCTGTTGGTGTGAACAGCGCTTCTGTCCCACCCCGCTGGGACCGCAGAAATCTGCTGGCCTGACCAGACCCTGATTATCTCCCCAGGCCCGGTCACATGGAGGTCAGGGTTTGGTCTCTGAAGGCTGTGTCATCCACACTGGCTTCCCAGGCCCCACCCCAGATGTGCACCCTCATTCCTGCTGAGCGTCCTGAGGAAAGGACCATGAGTGGGAGCAGGTGGGCTTGTCCTCTCTCCATGAAGTTACGTCACAATGAAGGGCCTGGGTTGTGCAGGAGGAGCGTTGTCTTGGGTGGGCCTGACATAGTCAGGTGAGCCCTCTGAAAGGTGGTCTAGAGGTCAGCAGTCAGAGCAGAGCAGAGGAGCAGCAGCTCCCCTCGGTTGGCCTGAAGGAACTGACCATCACGTCCACATAGAACGTGGGTGGCCTTCAGTACTGCGGGCTCAGTCCTACAACCAGAAGGGGATGAACCATGCTGAGCAGTGATCTTCATGCTGAGCTGGACATAGCCGGAGCCTCTGCCTTGGCCTCAGCCTGGGCCCTGAAGCATGAGCCCAGCAGACCCACGCTCGGACCCTGGCCACGAGGGTGTGGGCAGTGATTCGAGAAGCAGCATTCAGGGCTAGGCCACCCAATTCATGGCAGTTTGTGACCCTGTGGTAGAAAGCAGGTGCAGAGGGCTGCCGTGCCAACGGACAGGAGAGGCCAGAGTGAAGGCCGCCTAGAAGTCGCTGTCATGGTGGAGAAAGGGATAGCAGAGAGGGGCATGGCAAGGAGGCAGAGTTTGAGCGAGGCAGGCAGGGTGGCTTAGTAGGACGAGGAGGGCAAAAGAAAAAAATGACCAAGAACGGCCTCAGGATTTGGCCTGTGTGAGTGTGAACTGGGATTCAAAAGCTAGAATGATAACACGGGCTCCTGGTCTACTGGTTTTCTCTGCTTGATGTTAAACACCAAGAATCAGTGAAAGGGAAACACACTGCTGTGTGACACTGAGTGTTTAGCTGGCCCCCTGTTCTCCTGATGTTAACTGTTTTTCTTTCACTTTTATAAATGATGTCCTGTCGATTAGTCTTACTGTTTGGATTTTTAAAAATTCGGATATGTCACATCCCCCTTCTCAAAGGGTGATATAATAGATCGCCCTTGGCAGCAATGTGGGGAAAACTGCTTGACTCCCTTTCTCCACTGTTCTGATTATAAAGGCTTCTTTTTCAACTTAAAGGTCAAACACATCAGCTCCGTACTCACTTATCCGCGTCGTTCTCTCGCACGGTTCTGAGTGGGCTCTGTCTTTCGGCCTGGCCTCTCTCGCTGCATCCTCAGCGCAGGGTCCGGCTCAGTGGGCACCCGGGAGGCAGCTTGACGGGACACTGTGCAGCTGTAGGACAGGGCGGACGTTTTCCCTGACATTTCCTAAGCTGTCAGGAGTCAGAAAGCCTGACTACAAATCACTTTCCTCATTTGCAAATCACTTTCCCTAAGAAACCGAGAATGTAAATGGTGTTTACATCGTTTGCCTACAAGGAAAGCAAGTCTTCAGCAGTTTCCAGTCTGTTTTTCTGTATTTGGTAGATGATGCTACTGCCTTTCTCAGAGAAAAGTGTCAAATAAATCCTCGCCAACCTGTTTGGAGAACCACACTGAGAGGTGCGGGTCCTCTGTGTATTTTACGTGGTCCTAGTGGGTACAGTGCAGGGCGAGCGTCGTGGTGTTCACGTGGGGTTAGATGACCAAACTACCGAAGTTACAGGGCCTTCTGTGAAGAACAGAGCTCAAAAGTAGGCGACAGCTCAAACGACAGAAACGCTCTGGGATCGCCTGTCTCTGGTTGCCTACAGCCACATATCCTGGTGTCCAAGCTTCCGTCTCCCTTATCCACAGTTCACTGTGTTGAACATGACTCCGAGCATGTGGTATGGATGGAGCTTTTCCAGGTTGACATTGGAAATGACCCCAAGGTAACCGGGCATTGCATGGTTTGTCATTATCATGTATCACTCCAGTGGAATGTAACTGTGCTGAGTTTGCGAGTGACACTTGGCTTGGTTACTTTTTCCATTGCTGAGAATAAAATGCCCAATGCCAACAGTTAAGGGAGGAGAGGTTTATTCTGCTCACAGGTTGTAGAAGCTTCAGTGCATAGTTAACTGGCTCCAAGGCAGGTGATGGCAGAGGGGCATCGCAGGAAAAAACAATTTAAGGCGGCAGAAGGCAGCGAAGCGGGGGACCCCAGCAGCCGAGTTTCTGTCTCTTGTATTCTATCAGGCTCCCCACCCCCAGAGTGGGTAGCACTCACCCCAGGGTGGGGCACCCTTGATCCCAGCATGGCATCCTTAATCCCGGCATCATGTTCTAGAGCCAGCCACCTCTGACCAGCTCCCCCTGTGACCTCATGAGGCTTTGGAGGGACATCCAGACACAAGCCGCCACATACTGGTTTTTTATTTAGTTAACTACAGTGTTGCCTTGGTTCACAAACTTAACTTGTTCACATGGCCCAAGGCCGCATTTGTGTTCATGTGAGAAGGTGGGTTGCAGTCCTGTTCATCACCTGATGCAGAGTTTGCAAACAAAAATATTTGGGGGGGGGGTCTTTTTGAGACAGAATCTTGCTATACAGCTCAGGCTGGCTTTGAGCTCACTGTGTAGCCCAGGCTGGTCTCAAACTCACAACAGTCCTCCTGCCTCAGTTTTCCGAGTGCTGGGATTACAGGTGTGTGCCACCACGCCCAGCTACACAAACAAAATTTTACCAAGCGCTTCTGTTTGCAAGCCAAATTGTTTGCAAATAAATGGTTCCTGGACTGAGGTACCAGTGTATACTGCTACAGTAGATGTTAGTTTAAAATTCTTATCTAAGGCTTATGCAGCTAACTAGCTTTATAGCCAATACATTTAGACCCTGATTGTGTACTCTTTTCTTGTTGAATGTGTTGTTTACCTATGAGTTTTGTTGTGCATCATCCTCCTAGACTCAGAGATTATTTGAAAGACAGGTTGTTAATAGCCAAGACTTGCAGAACAGGAAAACATGGCTGTTACAATGAAACAAGGGTTCAAAGCTCGTACCTTGTGCTCAGGACTTAGTACTCTTACCAAGGATATCTTAGTTGATATCCTCCAAATTAGATAGGACATTGAACTGTGACTCTTGTAAAATTCTTCGGCAAGGAAGACTTGCAGAATTAATAATCACTTTTGATGTTAGCTGCTTGCTCTCTGTGTAATTTCTGTGCATGAATGCAATTTATGCAGTCACAAAACTCAGTTGCTTTACTGAAGTTTTAAGATGCATAATTTTAAGATGAGAATAAAAAGGAGAAAGGAGGTGTTTTGTTGAATAAATCTTTCCAGGCTGCATTTGCTTAACCAATGACCACACAGTTGTCACAGGAGGTCAGGCCTGCCGTGGGGTCATTGTTACGTCAGCTTCACCTGTTTGTTCTCATAGAGCTGTTTGAAAAAAAGTGTTTATACAGCATGCATGAAGGTTCCACTAGGAAGAAAGCATTTCAGAAATGTAAATGGGCTGTGCGTACGTGAAAACACCTGGGTATGCACACCCTGTGCGTGTGTGCATGCATGTGATTTGCACACCTCCGCACAAGACGCTGCTCGTCCTAGGCCGAAAGCCAGCTCCTAGGTCAGGCGTTCAGCTGAGACCCTGAAAGCTTTGCAAGCTGGAGGAGTGAGGGAGGTGAGGCCTTGAGACGTCTGACTCGTACTGCAGCATGGTGACTCTGTGGTGTTGACGCAGCTCCAGGGAAAGACGAGTCCAGGAGAGCAAGCGTTTAGAAGACTGCTGTGCAACCCAAAAAGAGGAAAACTTTGTAATGGTGAATGTTTAAAACGTGGATTTTTAAGTAGAGGGGCTGCCAAAGGCAAAACTAGGAATTAAAGCTCAGGCATAGAACCTGTGCCTAGGCTGTGTTCCCGTGCAGTGGGACCCAGGCCAGGCTGCTGCGGGAGGAGCCAGTGCAGGGCGCGGGGCCTCCGGCTTTGCTGCTGGTCGAGGTGGGTGAGCTCCTCTTCGCTTTGCAACCTGCACACTAAGCTCTAGGAAATGGCCCCAGTGACACGGCTGGGACCTTCTCAGTTTAGGGCCGAGGGCAGCTGCTAACAAGTGCGTATCAGCCCCATGGGAACCTCAGCACCTTTTTTTACTACACGTGGGTAAAATCCATCCTGTCTTATCATACGGTGATGTCAGAACCTTTAGAAGAGGACTGTGTGGAAGGATTTTCTACGAAAGACAACAATTTAAGGTGCATCTCGTGCCTGTGTGTGTGTGTGTGTGATTGCTTGCTTGCTTGGCAGCGCTGGGGATTGAACTGAGGGCCTTCACGCTGAGCTACATTCCCAGCCTTTTTATTTGCTTCTTTGAGATAGGATCTAGCAGCCACACTTGGCTTTTCTACTCTTTGGGGTTGGGGAGTCAGGACTTGAACTCAGGACTTGCACTTGCCAGGCATGTGCTGTGCCGCTGAGCTATATTCCTGGCGTCTGGCTTTTCTGGAAGCTTTGGAATAATCTGAAGGGGAAGAAAACGTGGAGACCCCGCTCAGTGGTGGAGTGCTTGATTAGCGCATGCAAGGCAAGGTCCTGGGCTTGGTCCTGGCACTGCAAGTGCAGATATAGACACAGAGTAGAGTAGATATAGATACTGGCATTAGCATAGCCTCTTGTGTGGGACCTAGGTGTGACTTCTTTAAATCTTTGTTTTCATTCTCCCTAACATGGTGGTAATGACAGGTGCTGCTTCAGGCGCAGAATGTACTTACCCAGTTAGTTTTCTAGTATAACAAATTACCAAACATTCACCAGCTTAAAACAGCACAGTGTGTTATTATGATGTCCCAGTAGTCTACAGTGCGCTCCACTGAGCTCCATTCCTGGTGCCACAGGGCAGAGCCCCCTCTGGTGGCCCCGGGGTAGAAGCCCTCATCTTGCCTCTACTGGCTTCTGGAGGCCACTTGCATTTCTTGGTCTGGTCCATCTGCCGATTTCCAAGCCAGCAGTGGCCAGCAGAGTCTTTCTTTTTGCTTCTCCTGGACCTCTGACTCCCCCACTCCTTTTAGGGATCCTCGCGGTCATGTTGGGCCCACCTTTCGGCCAGCAGACCAGCAATCTTAATCCCACGTGAAACTATAATGTCCCTGTGCAATAATGGTCAGTTTCCGGGGTTACGATGAAGATGCAGATTCCGCCCGTGTGTTGGAGCACCTCGAGCTGTGGAGGTGCCCCAGGACGCCCTCGTTTCTGCTCTTCTACCCCAGCAGGAGAGAGAGGCCCCCAGGCTGCTCCAGTGTTTAGATGAGAGGATGCGACTGAGCGGCGTGGCCCACCCCGGTGGGTGTCGAGCCCAGCACGCGGCGTTCCAGTGCCTTTCCCCACGCAGCAGCCTGGCCGTCCTCCCCAAAGCTGGTGATAAGCTGCAGGGCTGTGACACCTGACCTCAGTGCACATGCGTTGTGACTTCACAGCTGTCCTCTCTGGCCTCTTCCCTTTCTGAGAGGTTTCTCTGCGGTGGCCCTGATGCCCCAGAAGTGGAACTGGAGCTCTAACCTCCCCATCAAGTTTAAGGCTCCCCAAGTCCGCTGTGAGCTGGGCACTCCCCAGGTACTGTCCTCTGAGCACAAATCTCACAGCACCCTGTGACCCAAGCTGTCCCCACTCCCTGCCAGCAGCCAGGGAAGTCAGGGAAGTGCAGCTCTTTCTGCCCGGTGAGTGCACCCCTGCACTCCCTGATGGCCCCAGGCCCTCTAAAGTCCTGCTCTTTACTCGAGGTCCAGGCCCAGGCTTCCGGTGTCTTGGCCTGCACTCCAGCATCACCTCCTGTCTCCGGCTTTCTTCCCTGTCTGATTTGTGTCCTCACCCGAGAGAGGCCCGGCTCTCCCTCCGCCTGTAACAAGCAGCCCAGGCAGTATGCCAGAGGGCACAGGAGGCCCCATCTCAGACCTGTGCTGAGACCTTGCATGTACATTGTCTCCCTTAACCCCAAGCTACGCCTCAGCAGGCAGAAGTTATTTATGCTCTTTACCCCGGGGTGTGGAGAGCTGTGTATTAATCAGCTAAGCAGCGAAGTGTGAGGCAAAGATACAGTGCAAGCTCAGATACCCCTGGCTTTCCCTCTGCAGGCGGGCCTGGCCTTGACTTCGGTGTAAGGTGTCCACGTTGTGAAGGGGACTCGGGTTCACTCAGGCAGATCACCCAGTGACCTAATGACAGATGTGTCAGAGTTTGGTCATGGCGTTACTGGTTCTGTGGGAAGCTAACGATGGCTGTGCGTGCTGTGTTACTCAAGGGTCTAGCTCTTGTCAGACGTCTCCTTGAGCTTGCAGATTAAGCAGGCAGATTTCTCACTTTTTTTAAATACAGGATGTAATCTTTCCAGGTGCGGTGGCTTTGAGCCACAGTAAATTAAGGCTCTTGTGCAGGTAAATAATTCCGACAAATCTGTTCTTTTCCACTGGAGATCAATCTCGGTGCCCAGAGACAGGACAAAACACGCTTTTCTTCTCTGACCAGAACACCCACAAGGGAAGCAGAAACCAGCAGGGCAACTTGGCAGGTGGGTGGGAGCTCCTCTGACAAGGCTGCCTCTGTGCCTCCTGGACGCGGACGCAGTGCCCTGCGGCTGGGTTCGTCCCGCCGTGCGCGGCTGGAAGAGGCTAAGCCGGGATTCGGTTCCAGCTGGGGCTTGGTGGGTTGCATTCTTTGGTATTACGACCTGGATTCCCCCGAAAGGCCACCTGAATCATGAAGCCCACTTCGTAGACTGGACATTGTGCCTCCATCCAACATCCTATTCTATCTTTTCCTTTGGTTTGTCTTTATTTAAGGGCAAGAAACATAATTTCAAACCAAGTGGTTGTAAGTATAGGAAGAATGTTTCCTGGGTCTTGAGAAATTTTCTTGGTCATGAAAAAGGATCAAAGCCAATGATATGTAGCCTTGCCCTCTAGGATTCTGTTGCAAGAAGTTGCAAGAAATGGCCTCTAGTAATATACTTTTCAAACCATATGATTTCTTTTTCAGGATGGAAAATACAAATTAATTGGCCTATTAAATATGGTGCTTAGATTCTCTGTAGCTGTGGAGGCTGAGCAGAGCAGAGTTGGCTTTAGCTCGAGGACTAAAAATGCTGCCTGGGTCGGTAGTTAAAGCAGCCATAGAGACAACCAATGATAAAAGAGCGTTAGATCGGCGTGGAATTTACTGAAGTCCAGAGTCTGCACTGTGCTATGGAAAAGACTGTCTGCACCCACAGGGGATAGCAGTTTAAGTATTTCGGGGTAAAATACCATGATGCCTGTAATTCACCCCTTAATAGCTCAGCAAATGCCTGTATGTCTGTCTGCTACCTGTGTAAGCAAAGCAAGTGAGATACGATATTAACCATGCCTGAGACCTTGTTCTTCTTAGCAACATCAGTTCACCTCTGTGGGCTGTGATGCGCAAATCCGCATTCCCAGCCCAGCAGATGATCATACACTGTACGCAGGCCACCAGCCTGGTTCCGTCCAGCCCTTGGGTGGTGATGGAGAGCGCTTTGCCTTTGGCCAACAGTGACTTTTGTCAGGAAGTGCATTGTTTTAAAAATACAACGAGTCACGGGTTTCCAGCAGGCAGTCCTCATGGACCAAGGCAGGGTAATTAGCGTACACACCTTGGAATGGGTGAGCAGGATTGAAGACCTGGGAAGGCAGCTTCGTCACACAGCACAGGCTCAGCACAGAAGCGCGCGGCTCCGTCCAGCGCTGCAAAGAGCCCACCCTTACGTGCTCACGAGGAGCGCCCAGTGGAGGACTGTTTACCAGAACGGCTTCTATTCCTTTTTTTTTTCCTAATTAACCAGTTGCTAGAATCACTTCGTTGTTTTGCCTTTATTTCCATGTATTGACTCTTTATTTTTCCCCTTCCTGACATCTATAATCTGAAAGATTTTGTCTCTTAGGTTGAAAAAGGTTGGATGAGAATATGCTGTCAAGTTTGTGAGGAACAAAATGAAAAAGTGCATCAGATAGAAGAGAAGTAGAAGAGGAAAATAATATAAAAATGAAAACTGAATATATAAAGCATATAATTCATTATTAGTGAATTTTTATGACATTAAAAGTATCCATTACTAAGAAGTCTCCAGACCACCTCTGATATTAGTGTTTTAATCAAACATTAACTTCCCAAGATTCTTCCAGGGTGCGATAATCTTCATGCATATTGTGAAACTCGTTATATATGCAGCCATCATCCATTTTCTGTTTTTATTATCGGAGCTGGAAATCAAGCTAAAAGCTCATTTCTCATTATAATGTGAAGATTTTTCCTACTTTGTTTCCTTATTACCTCTCTTTTCTGGAAACTGTGCATTTTCTAAATCAGATAGTTAAGCAAATCTTTTTTTTCAAGAACGGGTGGACCATGAGCCATTTCTGTATTACTGAGGACGTGGATGACCACGGCTCTCCGGACACAGCAGGCCGTGTATGCCAGCCTACAGTGCATACCTTCATGGTCCTCGCGTCCTGGTGATCCCCGGGAAGCCAGCATTTCTGGAGCACCTACTGCGTGTTCGGTCATGTTCTGTGCATTTCATGTGTGTTAAATCATTCCCCCTTCACAGAGATGCTGCCAGGCAGAAAATATTAAAATCCTAGCTTGACCATGGCAGTGCTGGGAAGCCAAAGGATTAAGTGACGGACACTTGAAGACAGGTGACCTTGCCGAGAGTCCTCACTGGACTTCACTCTGCAGGACTTGTCCTCAGAAAAGCACCCATGGACACTGGCCAGGGAAAGTAGGAAGCAAGAAAGGCGATGGGGAGGGCCAGGGTGGAAGGCTCCCCTGCCTGACCAGAAACTTTTCCCAAGGGCACCACAGAACTGCAGGGGACTTTCCTTTCTGAAGTCAGACAGTGCGTCCCTGAGGAGAACAGAAGAGAATGCGAGCATCTGCGTGCAGCTGGTGGCCACTTAGCCTGCCTCGGACACGACCGCTCTCCAGGCCACGCTAATCTCCCTACGTGCTCCTGGGTCTGGGTTAGTGAGGCCTTCTAGGCAGTTTGGTGAGCTCGTCACCGCCTTCGAAGCCCGCATGGTTGATGTCTCCCATGAGCATGCCCAGCGCTGCCGTGAGCACTGGCACACATCCATCAGGACTGGCTCTTCAGGACTTCTCTGCCCTCCAAGAAAGAAGCTGACCTTGACGATTAACCGAGGGAGCAGAGCAGAGCCTGTGTTTCCTCTGGAGCGAGAGAGACCTCCCCTCAGTACTGATCCCACTCAGGAGTCTCCCCGGCACCACAGTTGTCCCCACAAGCGCAGCTCCAGAGGGAAAGCAAGGGCACTCCTTGGGGGAGGTGCCCATCCGGAGGGCCAGGTCCTCAGCTCTGTAGTGTGATGTTAGCCAGACAGAGGTGTCCACAACCCTGCCTGCCGGCAGTTAGCAGCTATGGTTAGAAGATGGTTCCTAAGTCCCAAATGACCCAAGTCTTGGAAAAAGATTTTAGTTTTTTTGTTTGTTTTTTTTTTAACTTTTGTGTTTTTTGGGAAAAGGACTATCTACGCCAACCTTAAAAACAAAGAAGAAGCAAAATCCTATATTAGAAAAAGCTCAAGCAAATGTAATCACACAGATTTATCAATCTCATAAAAATAAATTTTAAAACCTGGGCTATTAACGGCATGTTACCACAGGTGGGTCAGTGTACGTGGTATGGTGATAGATATAAGAAAAATAAAGAACTACACCGGAAAATATAATACAGAACAGATACTAGAAGGGTGTTGAAGTGGCTTTCTTGGCCAGAATGTTAAAATGTTTTAAAATTACTGTCTTAGCAGCCCACGCTCAGAAGTGTAGAGCAGCTGATGTTTGGCCAGTATCCATCGAAACTGCGTTCATTAGATGCCTAATGGAAACTGCAGTCAGTTAAAAGATGGACTTGCTGTCAGTCTTGAAAGAACCAAATTGAGGTGACCTGAGACTCATCTATTCCTTTTGTGATTCCTAATAAAGCAAGTAAGATATGGCAAATGACAAATAGCGGGAAATACCTGTCTTGTGTAGATATGGTACGTACATAGAAAATGGATAGAAATGTACACTTAGGGATAGGACTGATTCACAGGTGTGAGTGATATGGGAGTACATGAGCTCCTATGCATGTGTGTGGTTTTAGGGCTCTTACTAATACTCAAACACAATGAAAATGTATTCTATGAACATCTCTGTGAGATGCAAATATGTAAATGCTTTAATTTGCATATTCTGCAGATGCTGAAGATAGTATTTGTGCGTGTGTGTGTGTGTGTGTGTGTCTGTCTATCTGTTGTGCATGCACAACTGTGTTCTCTTCTTGTAACACGAAGTCTGGCTTTGAAAGGAGCTAATTCCTTCCTGCTTTCTACCTGCTGCTGCTGTTTCCCAGGGCTGTGCAGCTATGCTAAGCTACTGAAAGCTGAGCACGCGGCCTCTTCAAAACACTTCATCCTTCCCTCTTTGCCTACCAGGGAGGAAGGGCAGGAAGGGTGCTATCGTTAATTTGTTATATGCAGCTAGCTCAACAAAACCTTGAGAATGAGCAGCATCTCCCAGGATGGTTGTGTGCCTGGCAGGGGGGTGTTAGTGCAAACGCTTTGCGAGCAAAGAAGCCCTCCGCCTAAAGGTGCTCTTAGCGTTAGCTTCACTCTGAGGTGGCGCAGTGGAGCCCAGGACTGGAATAAGCTGGCCAAGTGAAGGAGGCAGTAAAAAGTAATACCTGCTGAGCACCTCTTACAGCAGGGCCCAGGGGTTAACCAGAAGGTTCACATCAGTTACCCTACTTGCTTAGTGGTATTCATGTGAATACTGCTGAGACTCTTGAAAGAGTTAAGAGTTTGAAATGGATGCCAAAGCGTCTCTGTAGAGAGGATGAGAATTTGGGAATGAATCATATTGTCTTGTACTATTGCCCTTTATAACCAGGTCATGTACGTTTTCAGGCACTGAGTGATTTATTCAGTGTTGAGAACTTGACCGGGACCACAGCTCTCTACTGCATGCAGAATCACAGTGTGGCCCTCCCTCTGCACACGTTGCAGTAGGGATGGGTGGTGCTGTGAACTCCTGGTTTCTTGATGATTGCCACTTCTGTGTGTACTAACTCTCCACGCAGTTTTCAAGGTCTGAGTGTCTTTTTATTACCGCTGCAGCCTACCTGTTTGGGGATCCAGTAGCTTTTGAACTTGCAAAGTTCTTTACCTACCGAGTAGAAATTTCATCTTCCCAGTTGTTTCAACCCCAGCTCCCAGATGAAACACTAGATTGCAAAACTAAAAAATGCTACATCGCAACGCATGCATGTCTCGGTGTGTCATCATATCACCATGGAAAGACCTCAGAGAGACAAAAGAACAGACACGATACCCACCAGCGTTCGCCCCAGGGCCTAAGGTTTAGGACATGACCAGAGTCGGAAAGCACGAGGGGACCCATGCCGCCATTTGCTACAGTGAATGTGGATTCAGGGGAGGCCAAGTGGAAAGCAGAGAGGTACTGTGCCTCTCAGCCACTCACCCAACACATTACCTGGTTGGTACTCCACCTGTTCGCACCTCTGTTAGGACTGTAAAATCAGACTTTGTTAAGGGTGACCATGTCACTCACTGACTCCATAACAAGCAGTGGTGCAGAAGCTTGAGGCTGACTCCTTGTATCTCATCCCTGTGCGGTTTCACAAGGTCCAGCCGAGCGCACTGGCCCTGTGTGCACTGTATCCCGTGAAACAGGGGCAGGTATAGCGGGCAGTCTGTGTGCAGAGACCGAAGCTGGAGTCGTGCCTGCTGCCCTGGGGACAGGGAAGGGGAGTGGGGGGGTGTGCTCTCGGAGAGGAAGTGTTGTGTTTCTCAGGAAGCGCGCAGCAGCCCAGCTCCTCTAGGGAGAGCACAGCTACTGCTGGCTGAGCAGGGCTGGCGGAGGACTCGGGGATGTTCAGCCCGCGGAAAGGTATGTGGAACTGTGCCGGTAAGCAGGGAGCTGGGGCGAGGCAGGAAAGGCAGGCTGAAAGGGCTCGCTCGGTCACAGTTTCAGGTCCAGAGGAGCCCTGTGGATTTGTGCTGGGCAGTTCTGCAGACAGAATGCTGGGTGTGGAGGCCAAGGGGAGGAAACGCCAGGGCAGTGCTGCTCTGGATACAATAGCGCTTCAAAAGTGACTGAGTGGGGTGCAGGGATTCCCTTGTGAGTTGCTGCTAATTAGGACTCTGGAAGGCAGGGCTTCAAGGAATGGGTTCAGGCGCAGTTAGGGTCCCCTTCCTGTCCAGTGGCAATTTGTGACCAGGCCCTGGGCACTCTCCTGTCCCAATAGCTCTCATTCATGGCTGAGATTTCCACATTGCCTGTCTTGTCCGTATCTGAAAATCTGTAGATTCACAGTACTGAGAGTGAGCCCACCCCATGCTCCTGCTTGTCACCACCACGTCTGGGTTTTCAGAGGCCAAGCGCATTTCTTTAGCGCTTTCCTAACCAGCTTCATACAAATGTGCTGAAATGTCTTTGCTTTTCTTCAGCGGTTTATGATTTATGTTGTCTCAGCTCCAGAGACATGAGGGGAGAAATAGATAGCAATAGTTTTCTTTTTTAAAGTTTTGGTCAGACAAGCCAAAATAACATTAGCACTGATAGACCAACCTGTACTTTTAAATGCTTGGAATAAAGATATAAAAAGAACTGAGGCATGAAAGGAAGCTCTTTGATTGTTAATGCATGCAGCAGATGGAATTCATTATTGACTTTTTAAAAAGAAATTGCTCTGCATTATCATTTATTTATAGTTTTGCCTTCCAAAAGAAGTCATTACCATTAACCAGTTAATCACAAGTAGCCATGTGGCATCAAACTGTGTATTGTTTACCACTTAGTTATGAATTTACAGATGATACAAGATATTATCCCTTTCATATTGGCAATAAATTTATGAGCATAATGAACAGCCAAAAGGTCACGAATTTTTTTCTTTTATTTGGGCAATTTCAAAAGCAATTATCTGACATCAAAGGGCAACTTATGAAATTCTCATTGCAGAAACAGAAATGTTTTAAACACAAACAAATGATCTAATTTCATTTTTCCTGTTCATCATAATATATACAGAATACATAATATATACATCATGATCATCATAATATATACAGAATCCCCAAGTAAAATATTTAGATGATTGGTTCTTACGTCTTAATCACAGATTCCAAAGCGTTCGGTCACTGGGGAGGCTGCTCATCGGTCACAACAAAATTTACTTTCTCAGCATTTCCAACCATTTAATCAATTAAATTTAGTTCATACTTGAAAGGTATTAAAATTATCTTCATAATTCTTAAAATGCGCAAGAATGAGGTCTTCAGAATCAGACATGAAGCATTTGCTGTTAAAAGAGCTATGAGGCTCTTTTTCAGAGGTGAGATTTTAAAGTGTCATTTCACGTACAGCACGGTGCTTGACAGACAGCCAGGACCTGTGGTCTGCAAGGGTTTGGATGCTTGGACTTAAGGGAGGTCCTGGCTCAGGTAGTCCTTCCTGTCCTGTGCCAGCCCTGCCCTGCCCTGCCCTGCCCTGCCCTCTGCCGACTCCTCTTGCTCCTGCTCCCCGATGCCTCAGACCCTCTAGGCATTTGCACACGTAGACATCTTTCTGCAGAAGTGGCTCTGTTTCCTTCAGCAGTGGCCATCACTGTGAGACGGAAGGACAGTAATGAATATTTCATCAGTAGCACTTAAGGCTCAGCGCTTAGCTCCTGCACAGTGCTGCCTGGCTCCCGCCCTGGGTGCATCATAAATGCTTATTGATTGTCCAAGAGGTTGTGCTGGGCTAAGTTGGAGACGTTTCCTACCCTCTGCAGTGACTGCTCCCAAATGCCCTTGACTCTAAAATGCATCTTCTTAAACATTTTAACCTGGGAACATCCGGAAGCATCTTAACACCAGTGCTAGGTCATGATTTGGTTGGCGGGTGTTTGGGAGCATGTTCTGTGTTCTGTTTCTTGTGGACCAGGAATGGAACCGGGCCTCGCACGGGTGCAGTATGGTGCAGCTGACCCTCCGCCCCATCCTGGGTTTTTTCTTTAAATCTTTTTTCTTGATGGATCCTTACACAGACAATGCTGTGTTTGGTCTAGTGACGTACAACAGTAAAAAATGTACAGGTTAATGCATGTACACTGCACTATGGGGAGGGCACTTCCCGGGCACGCTTGGCAGTATGATTCTCTGTTCTTCCATGGCCTCTCTGTGGCCAGCTTCAGTCTCTTTGCCCTGCTTTTCCCACCCTGGCTCCGAGGCCAGACGACTGGACACCTTGAACAATCCTCCAGCAATGTTAGGAGTAATTTAATTACCAGGGTTCGACTGTAATGAAATGGAAAGGTACAAGATCTTGAAACTAAACACCTAGGCTCAAGTTACCCTGTGCTCTTCATGACTGTGCACTTCAGACTATCTGAATTTATTCCTAGAACTTCCGGTTACGTGTGTAGAGGACAGAAATAATAGGAATTTCCTCATTCAGAACTGGTAGGACAATTTGTAGAACATGTTGTACCAGTAAAACTGTTCACAATGAAACCTATATGAGAGCACTTTTTAAAGGATTGATGACTGTAAAATGATCCATTTTAAGATCGACATTTAAACAAAAACATAGACAGGCATGTGCCTGGGTAAAACGGTGGTGAGGCGAGCGGAAGTGGTATGGCTCCCTCCAAGCCGTGTTTCATTATCACGGGGAAAGGCCCGCACTACGGCCGGCCTGGGTTGACAGCCAACCTTGCAGCTGAGCTGCAGAGCAGGTCCTCCCCGCCGGGAGCTCAGGCTGACCAAGGCCGTGCTCCAGCTGTGTCAGCCGGCCGTGGCCCACTGCGCCTCGCCTCTTGCCATCATAGAAGGCGTGACTCAGCCTCTCCATGTCCCTGTGTCTCTCCCTTTCATTAAGAAACAGCAGGAGCTTATTTGGCAGTGGGGGTCGCCCAGCCAAGCCTCAGAACAGGTGTGCGTGTTGGCGTCACCATGCGTGGCTTCCTCCATGGGCTCCGTTCTGCTTGCTCCCCCGGGAGTCCTTGTGAGGAGGCTTCATCCAACGCTTCAGTCTTGGGGCAACCTTGACCTTGCCAAAGATGCTTAAAATCCTGGTTTTCTCTCCTTGGTTCAGAGTGAAATGCATACTTTCTGCTTCCTCTCACCAACTTCTCACTCACACGGGGGAGACTGTGTCACATGCTCGCTGCATGTCAGTCCCTAACCTTCATAATTTAATGGTCTCCAGGGTTAAAAGTGCTCTCCCACGCCTCTGCCTCTCGTTTTCCTTGTTCTCCCAAGCAGAGGAGAGGCAGACAATCTGTGTTCTCCTTGTATTTGTTTTAGTTGCTGTTCAAGCCACCAAACCTTAGCTCCCTGAACACTGTGAGAGAGCCTCTTCTCCCCTAGGAGGAGTTACAGGCGCAGCGAAAGCCTCTTGTGGAAAAACAGCCCAGGCCACAGAGGCAGTCAGGAGGAGGCCTTTGCCCAGGGAGGGAAGGGTTCAGTGTTAACTGAACCCAGGTCACTCGCCATGCTGCTATGGTAGACAAAACCTTCTTCCTGCCATGGCAGAGAATGCAGATTTTTCAGTTTAAAACCCCAGATTACAACTTGGCGATTACAAACAAATTTTTTGTAAGAACATAGGTACCACTGCCTGGAAAACAAAATTCTCAAAGCCCTTTTATAAAAAACAAAACAAAAGGGCTGGGGATTTAGCTCAGCGGTACAAGTGCCTGCCTGGTGAGCTCACAGGTGTGAGTTCAATCCCCAGGACCAAAAAACAAAATCACAAAACAAAAAATCAGAACTGGTTAGGACAGCTGTATGCATTCAAGCATCCTAGAATACTTCTCTTGTACTGACTTTCATAGTTTCAAGCCTATAAAATAAGAGTAAAATAGTGTCATTATATCTCCAAGACACTGACTTCAGCGGTACTTAAATTAGTGCTGTTAAATGTAAACCCCATTGCTACAGTGACTATAAAATACAAGAGTTTTTAAAAACTAAATGTTTAGTGGATGTGTTGTCTTGCAGACAGGGCACTTCCAAGGACGAGGAAGTGCTGTGTGAAGACGTGTGGGTGGAAAGGGAACTGGAGGAGAGGGTATTCTTAGTCACCCACGGAACCCTATCCTCTCCGGACTGTATCTCCCAGTGGAAACTATTCCATATGTCCTTTAATCACTTTGTTTCCAACCAGAAGTTAGGACTCCACCACAAACATTTTCCTACTCCATCATATACTGGATGTAGTGGCCAAGGTCTGTAATCCCAGCACTCAGGAGGCCGAGGCAGGAGGATTACAAGTTTGGGCCAGCCAGGCTACGTAGGGAGTTCAAGGTCAGCGTGGACTGTACAGGGAGGTCCAATCTCAGAGACACCGAAATGTAGTAAGAATAATTGTATTGTGGGACTTAAACATGCTTTCCCATCCCAAGTTAGGTTGGGATACACACCAGGTTTACTTGGTACTAAGCACTGTAGTAAGAGCTCTACATGTTTTAACTTATTGCCACAATATTACCCAGTAATACATGATGTAGCATGGTTATGCACGATTTTTACAGTTAGTAGTATTAATATCTCCGTCCAAGGAGGCTCCACTTTCCTGTCGTTCAGACCAGAGACTGAGGGCAACCCTGAGACCCTTCTTTGTCTTTTTCTTTCACATTCTACCCTTTGCACGGAGAACAGGGCCAGCACTTGGTGCATCCTCAGTGACTACATTGAGTGGCATCTTCACATGGACCCTGTGGTCCTGTCCATTAGGTATAATCATCACCTCCACTTCACAGATGCAGAAGGTAAAGAACAGAAAAATTAAGACATTTATTCAAGGTCAAAAAGTGAAGCAAGTATCACACTCGGGATTCAAACTCGAGGCTCCAGGGTCCATGCTCCAATTCTTTGACTGTGCAGCTCACCTTTTTAAGTGACAATGAAAATGAATTCAAAGAAAAAAGCAACCCATGGATTGATCTAGGATTGTTTTCAATGTGCTGTCCTCCTAGCTAAGGGGAAAAGGCCTGTGTCCTCTGGTGTAGCACAGTGGGTTCAGCAGAGCCTTTTCACCCGTTACTGTTAAAAACGTTTTTGAAGAAGGGATGAGATGTTTTTACATGGTAATAGTAAAGTAACATGTGCCCGATGGCAGAACAGTTAACACGGAGGAAAACTGTAAAGTGTGCCAGTGTTTTCAGTGTTTGCTGTGTCTGAGGCATGGAGACTGTGGATCTGTGGCCAGGTGGAATGTGACAAGAGAAAAGCACCTCTCTGGCCAGTCAGTGATGCTGTATCTCCTCAGCGTCACAGCGGGGTGACAGCTGTGGTAACCTGAGAATGGTGTCCACACACCGATAAAAGCAAGCCCTTGTCCAGTGAGTCGTGGGGCAGGAACATAACAGTGGGGGACAGGAAACAAAGGACCGGGTAGAGAGAAGGGTTTGGAAGACGAGGCAGGAGAATGTGGACTGTAAAGGCCAATAACTGCGCCCTTCTGCCCCCATGGGTAGGGCTCCCTGAGGGAGGGGGCACCTCGGTTACGTCACAGGTGCTGTGGGATGGAGTAGAATATATGGCGGGCAGACCTCTAACTGGAGGATGTGTGGGGTGGAACCCTTGGAGGCCATCCTTGGTCACCCACATGCATCGTCTGGAAAATCCCAGCGATTGTAATCTGTTCCTTCACAGGATTCTCTTTTCCAAACTCTCACTTTGCTGCCGTATTTGGCCAAGTTCACAGTCCTCCCACCAGCAGAGTATTTTAAACGCGCTTCCCCTGGGCCAGACCCTGCGGTGCTCACACTGGTACTGTCCCCTTGCTTGCTGGTCCTCTGGAAGGTCACTTTCCTGCTGCCTGCCTCCCTGGTGTGACAAGGTCACTGCACTTCCTGAGGCCACCCAAACTCATACAGAACGAGCTGTGGGCCTCAGGTCCTTCATGAAGAGGATGCACACAACATCCATAAGCAAGGAATACAATGCCCAGCCAGGAACACAAGGACATAGTGTGAGGTGACTGCTGGGAGTGGGGACGGGTGCTGTGGCTGGACAACCAGGGCACCCTTAGGGCTGAAGCCTGTGGGGCAGACAAGTGGCCACCCTGGCACCCAGGGAACAGTCCGGGAAAGAAAGGCCAGCACAGGGCAGCGGAGCCAGGGGAGGGCTTGCCACGGAGGGGACCTAGGAATAGCCGCCGCCTCGCATTTGTAATAACAAAATGAATTTGCTGTGCACAGCGTAACTACGCTCACCTTTAGCCATTAGCCTTTAGTTCTTACCTAAAGTTCTCCGGCATCTCCTTGGCTGTGCAGCTGACATCGTTTCCTTTGCAGAGGAGGAAACTAAGTAACATGAGGGCTTAAAAAGGCCTTAGAGGACCGGCACCCTGCCATGCACACAGGTGATCTGATTCCCCACAGGTAATTAAATTGTCAAAAGAGATCTTATCGTTATTATTCATTAGGGTTAATCTTTTTCCCAGTTTCAAACCCATTATATACATTTAGTATTTTGTAACTTCAAGCATTCCTCAGTATGTTTGCAACTGCTCATTTTCCTCATTTGAATATTTCACACCATTCTTAAATGTATATAATTAATATTTTTAATGCATCATGATTTTAATGTGATCAAGGACTTTTAAAAAGAACCAGCACATATTTTCCTTGTGTTATTTTAAAATTATAATGGTGAGGGTACCAGGGCTCAAACTCTTGGCCTAGCTCTTGCCAGGCTGGCTCTTGTGCTGCTGAGCTAAGTTCCCAGACCCTAAAATTATAATCCTTATAAAACATAAAAATTTTAAAGCCCTTTTACTCTTCTGTCCTGACACTTTGCTCCAACTTGTTCTCATTCATGTCAGCAGCAACACAAATCTCAAAATACCTCACCGTGTCGGCAGACAACTGAAACCCAAAGAGCAGAGCAGGTCCCCGCCAGCAGAGCGGAGCAAGGTGAGGAGGGCGACATTTAGAAGAGCACCTGCCGCTGCTGGTTTCCAGCAGTGTGTGTCCAGGTGTCGTGCATAGGCGGGGGCCGCAGCCGTGAGCTGTCTACAACCTGGTGCCTTCAATAGGCTTTCAATTTCCCTTGCGCACTTGGTTCTTTCTGATTATAGATTTTGCTATTGAGATTCTCCAGCGAAAATAACAGAAAGGCACATACTGATTCGTACTGGAAAAACTATTGCTGAAGTGAGAAAAAAACAGCTTTTGCAGAGTCGAATGGTAAGATGAGTCTAGTTTGTGTTTACTGACTCTTCCACGATGTGTGAATTGCTGCTCCTGAATCAGTATGGTGGGGAGGTCAATGATGGCCACACCCTTCAAGTATGGAGATGACACTTTGTTCTCCTATGTGCAGCAGGCAGCTTGTTACTGTCTTTTCACAGATGATTAAAACCTCATAAGGCCAAGTGTGGTGGCGCACGCCTGTAGTTCCAGCACGCAGGAACTGAGGCAGGGTCGTTGCAAGTTCGAGACCAGCCTGGGCTACAAAGTAAGCTCAAGTCCAGCCTGACATGCATAGGGAGACCCTGTCTCAAAAAGACAAAAAGATAAAAAAAAAAGGCGAAGAAACCACATGCCACTCGGCCATTATGAAAACCAATCTAAAAGAGCACCGTTGTGTAGGATCTGTGGTTAAAAGAAGTAGGTGTGTTGGAGGTGGGTCCTGAAGTGTTTGCTGTGGCACGTGAAACGCAGGCGGGTGCCTGGCCAAGGCATAGCAGATCCCTCAGCCTCGCCTCCTGGAGGTCAGTGGTGCTGCACGCAGGAGCACTCTACGCCTGCTGGCACACAGGTGCCACTGTAAGGAGATGGGCACCAGCTCCTGCTCTTTCACCCTGCCCTGCCCCCTGTCATCCATAACCCCACCTTGGTGACTGTCGTGAGTCACAGACTTTGTAGCCTCTGTCCTGGGGAAACTTGGAGATTCCCTGCCACCTGCCTCCTATTGTCCACACTCCCTCCCATGGCCACACAGCCTGGCCTGGTTTGCTACCCCTATGCCTGCATCCCCTGGGCTGTCCACCTTCTCCACGGAGAGCTGATGTTAGGGATGCTGGCCATTAGACTGTTATGAGGGTTCAGTGGGAAAATGTACCCGAGGTACTTAGTAAGTAGTGTCTTTCTCTCGAGGTACTGAGGACTAGACTGGGTATATTCTTTAGTCTTCATCTAACCCCATGAGGTATGGATGTTTTTATAAATCCATTATATAAATAAAATGATAAAAATTTTAAAATAAAAACATATTTGGAAAGGTCAGGCAACTTGCCCAAGGTCATACCTATAGATAGAAATCAGGTTGTGATTTTTATCTATCTGCTCCAAAACTGACGTTTTTATACGTTTGCCTGCTCCTGGCACACTGCCTGCTGTAAAATTTCAGTTGATTAAATATTCATTTTAAAAACCCATTATGGTACCATAAAACCTACAGTATCTGGAAAGTGACTGTTCTTTTTGTTTTTTGCTTCCCTCAGCCGCCAAGGTGAGAGGGCGGAGGCCTTCCTCGACCCTTTCCCTGTGCCCCAGGTCCTCTCTGCTGGCCTCTTCCACCTCAGCACTCACCTGGCTGTGTGTCTGACCCCTGGTTGTTGGCAGTAGGTGGGCAGCAGGGCCCCTGTCTCCACAGTCTCTGTCCTCAGAGCTGGAGATCAAGGCAGCGCCCAACAAATGCTGACCACTGCAGGGTCGATAGTGATTCTGGGTAGAATTGTAAAGTGTGTGGGGCTCGGTCTTTTCTCAAAAACATTAAATGTCAACTGCGCTAACCCTTTAATGCTCCACGGGGTCTTTAAGAAAGAACACAGCCGGACTTAGAAGGCAGTCTCCCTCTCTTGCTTCATTCTTCTTTTCTGTCCATTAAGCTGAGAAAATTTTCTGGCCAGATGAGAAGAGACAGGCATGAAGGAGAGAGGAGGCGATTACTAATAGTAAAATAAGCCCGCCTTTAAAAACAGTAGTTATGCCTGGTGCCAACTCTGCCAAAACTCACGTATGCTTTTGTTGATTCGCTGATACTTTAGATGGTATCTTGCAAGCACTGTCATACTGACATTCACAGCATTTCTGAGCGGCTAGAAAATGAGGAAATGCTCCTAAACTCTGACATCTGAGGACTTAAGTAGATCAACTGATAAGCACATGGTCACCTGGTGAGTCAGTGAGTGTTCCAGGCGAGGAACCACTGTCACATTCCCTGAACAACTGGATAAAAATAGAAGATGGCACAACTGACTAATTGTTATTATCGCCATTGACCATGTACTGTTGTTCCACACTTAATGCCAAAGGTAAAAATTCACAAATAGATCTGTGCTTGATTATTATATAATATTATGTCCAAAATACCAGCACAGACACTGTGACGCTGTCCCCAAAACACAGAGGCCACATGTATCACCCCAAAAACATTATGTCACTTACAGTAAACACACATGAATATTCACTGTTCATCATCATTCTGCAGAAGAAAAGAGAAAACATTATTTTTAATAACTTGTTTTCTCTAAAACCTTGTTGAGACTCAGTAACTGTAAGGTCTGAAGCTGACTTAGTACACACTCCAGGGGAAAATACAGTTACACTGTAGAACAAAACAGTAGTCAGTGTGGCCTAACTGTAACTTACAGTCCCTTCTTCAGCGAGAGGAAACCTCTCTGCTCAGAGGTGAGCCTTGGAGTCCTGCCCACTTTGTTTCTCCACGCCCCTTTCTGTGGGGAGAGGCCAGCTCAGCCCAGAGACCTGTGAGCAGCCCCTGCCTGCCAGCAAACCCCCGTCCTCATGCAGGTGAATTGCATGGGTGTGAACAAGGGCCAGCTGGAAGACCCTCAGAACTGAAGCGGACCTGCGCGATGTGAACCCAACCTCCGGCTCCGACTAAGGAGACTGGGGGTCTTGCTCGTTTTCTGATGTGGGAGGTACACAGCAGTGATGAGGGCACGGGAAGATCACAAAGCTCCTAGCAGAGCAAGAGGAGGTGGTAAGGCAGCAGCCAGGAGGAGCGGAAGGGGAGGAAAACCAGGCATCCGCGGGTTTATGGTGCGCCCCACGCAGACTAAAAAGTGAAGGCCTAAAGAGCCAATTTTGTGTTACCTATTTACACATCTATTAGAATTCTTTTAGCATTAGAAAAACACAATCCACATTCTTCTACTTCCAACACTCAGCAGCTGTTAGCCCTAGGCTCAGAGGGCCCAGCACGAGGAAGCTGGAGGAGGGGAGGGTGGGCCGCCTGTGGGACCTGCAGTGGCGCAGTAGGGGGGTGAGGGAGGTCACGGAGAGGCTGGCCGCTTGCTCAGAGGGAGGAAGCCCAGGGACACCGTGTGTACCGTGAGATGCCTGACCCTTCTGAGGGGCTCCTTCCTGTGTTTCCTTAGTTTTTGCGTTTGCATAACAGATAGACCTGGGTATGGACGTGTTCATGTGTAGAGACTAGGACTAAACAGCCTCAGGACCATTTTGGGGGACCGTTGATCTATGTGTTCCCCATGTGCATAGAGCAACGCACAAGTTCAGGAGGTGCCTGGCAGAAACAGCCACCCTGGCGTGCTCTGTGCATTTCCCCTTTCATTTATCAGCTAGTGGGTGCTTTTGGGGGGGCAACCAAAACACTTACCAAGACATTTTTGTGTTTTTAATTTTTAGGTAATCATAAATGTAAGTTGAAAAGGTAAAATATTCTACGCATCTAATGTCTAGATTGACCGCATTTAGCAGCCACTTAGACATTTTCATTGCATTTTAGTATTACTTAATTCATTTAACGAGTATATACTGACTGACTACTTGTACTAGTAATGATCTAGAGCATGTCATAAAAGATCCTGACAAGGTGTGGACATATAAATGTTTAGTGATTTTTCAGCACAGATTTTCTTGGGGACTGTATTGCTGAGATAGTCCTTTAATTCCCAACAGAGAAGCTCCAGTAGTGAAGGTTTAGTCCGGTGTTCTGGGGAAAAGCTAAAGACTGCCAGTTACAGTAGAAGGTTCTATACTACTTTACCCCTCATTAGGACCTAGTGCCAAAAGATATACTAAATATTTAGTTTGGAAAGTAAAATAAAATCAGAGATCTTGGAAACATTTTAGTTTGTATCCTAGATAAGGAGACCAAAAATATATATCTGTACTCACTGAGAAAATATTATTGATATGTTTCCTCTGCTTAAATACAAATTAGAAATATGGGTTTCCTCGAAAATTTAGAGTGAAGAAAATATAACATGATCCAGTTACATATTTTCAAATTTTAATAAAAGGTTTGATGAAAAAGCAGTTTTCTTCATGTTTGGTATAAAGACATTTTAAAAAAATTTTTTATTATTACATGTTTGCAGTTCACATCACAGAGTAGTCCTGGGAAATGGTTACATGTACATAGTAGCATGTTTCTGTCTTTAAAATCCCCTTTTCCTTCCTTCCTTCTCTTCACTTCCCCACTAGTTCCCCTATTCCCTTTTTCATACTTGTTAATATTATTTGTCTTAGCTCATGTTGTTATGGCATATAATGTTAATATTGGGGTTATTAGGTTCCTGTACATACATATCTTTTTTCCTCTCATTTCCCCTTCCTCTCCTCCTCACTCCTCACCTGTGTTCCCTTGGTTCACTTTCCTGTTGCAAGAGATCCACCCCCTCTCCTTCCATCCATCCTTTATTATTCTCTTTGTTTGTACTTTGACTCACTCTAACGAGAGGTACCATATGGTATTGAAGCTCGCGGGTCTGATCATTTCACTCAATACTGTATTTTCCAGGTGTGTCTATTTTCCTACAGATCTCTCAAATCTGTCATTATTTACAGCAGAGTAGTATTCATAATGTATAGATACCACAATTTCTTAATTTAGCCGTCTGTTGATGGGTATCCAAGCTGCTTTCGGGATTTAGCCATTACGAGTTGTGCTGCTGTAAATACTGGTATGCACGTATTGCTGTAGTATGATGTTGTAAGCTCTTTGGGGAAGACACCGAGCAGGGGGGGTCACTGGGTCCTGTGGAATTTCTAATTCCGTTCTTGGAGAAATCTCCGTGCTGATTTCCATAGTGGTTGTACTAGTCACATTCCCACCAGCAGTGACGGAGGGCTTCTTTTTCACTACAGCCTCCACAGCATTTGTTAGCATTTGATTTCCCAGCAACTGCCATTCTTTCTGGAGTAAGATGAAATATTAGCATTATTTCAATTAGCATTTCTCTACTGGCCAGAGATGTTGAATATTTTTTCCTATATTTGTTAACCATTTGTATTTCTTCCTCTGTGAAGTGTTAATTTCTCAGCCCGTTTCTTGACTGGCTCTTCAATTTTAGGTGGTTTCACTTTCCTTGAGTTCTCTGTATCTTATAGATATTAGTCCTCTGAGAAGTAGCTGGCAAATATTTTTCCTATTCTGTAGGTTGTCTCTTCACTCTACTGACTCTTCCTATAGAGAAGCTTTTTACTCTGATATAATCTTATTTCTTGATTCTTGCTGCTATATCTTGTACGAATGACATTGTTTAGAAAATCCCTTCCTTTTATGTCAAGTGTTTTATCTTTCAGTAAGTTTAATATTTCTGTCTTGTTAGATATTTGACTGTTTTTATTGTAATTTAATATATGGTGAGAGTTAAGGGTCCAATTTCAATCTTCTGCACACAGATATCCAGTTTTCCCAATACCACTTGTTGAATAGCTTTCTTTCCTCCAAAAATTCTTTTGGCCCAAAGGCAGATTTTTGCCTTCAAGTGGTATCATACTGTCCATACTTAGCTTTGCAATGTCATCCAATACTCAAGTGATTAATTATGAAAGCATTTTCTAGGTCTTTTGTCTTTATATGGATGAATTCTGGGAAAGATCTTTGGCCTAAAGTTTTAATATGTTTTTAAAGTGCTATTTTGTTGGCTTCTGGATAATTGTATTTCATCTAGCTCCTATTTATGTTGGTCTTTTAATAAATTATTTAAGTCTAAATGAAACCAAATGTCTGAATATCAAACAAATTGTCAAATAAAATGTCCTGTGATCTGATGGTAGATGGGTTGGCTTGTTGGCTATGGCTTATTCTGAGTTGACCTTAATTCTGGTTCAGGTGTGACAAATAGATAGATAGACCAAAAGACAGACAGACAGATGGGCAGATACTGTATAAAATAGATACATAGATAAGAAAGGGGGACACTTTTATACAACACTTTTCTTCACTCTTTCGTTAAGTTTAATGTAACTATGTAGTCTATCACATAATTTCTAGTTATTCTTCATTCATGTATGTGAATACTGCAGTTCCAGAAACCTCATAATAAAGAACACAAAGCCACTGTAACAGTACTGCTCTCTTCTTTTACTATATGGCTATCTTACAAATAACTCTTCAAAAGGAATCAACTTTCAAAATAGTCTTTCAATGGTCTTAGTACTCCCTGCTAATTCTCCCTTCGTATTTTATCCTCCATATCATTAAACTGAGAGAATATTTCTCTGTAACAAATGTATTTATAGCCCTGTAGAAAAGCATCTGAGGAAACTGAATTCAAAGGAAAAGAGGAAAGAGCAAAGTGCAGAACAGTGTTGGACTTCTCGCCTAATTTATTGTGGCCCCAATTATCCAGGTCAGCACTTGCTTGTGAAAGCTGACTAGAAGTTACTCTGTGCTGATGGAATTTATTAGGAGGAAAGGAATAATTCACAAGTCATGGTTTCAACTTGTAATTGCAGATTTTGTGTCCATATAAATCATCTGCTGCGTTCATACAGTCATGAGAAAATTCAGAATGTGCGTATTGTTCTGGGTTGTCTTTGGCCTCCTTCCCTAGCTTCTTTGATTTCCCAGTGTACCAAGTCTTCTTGGGGGATTCTCCCCAGGCTGCAGAAGCCTACTACAGAAAGAACAGGAAATAGTGGGGGTTTACAAGCTCAACTCCAGTAAGCTCTTAAAGGTTTACTCTCCCTAAATCCCTTTCTTCATAACAAAAATTCATTTATTCCTAATGACACAAAGAATGAACCACATAATTCATATAGGATTCATATGAACCACAATAAGCTTAGTGTTTTGTATTATCTTGAACCATTTCACTTTGTATGATTTTATTACTTAAATTTCTGTAGTGAACTACCAAGAACTAATACTCTTAAAAGACATACTTGGCTGATTTGACCTAAGGGGGAAAAAAAAAACCCAGCCTTATTTGAAGGCTTTATGAATCATTATAACTTGAGTAACAATGAAAATATAAAAAGCAAATTATAAGAAGCTCCTGGTCTGCTCATTTTTTAGGGTCCTGTCTACCTCTGTGGTGCACACTGCATGAAAAAAGAGAAAAGCTGTATTCAATATCTAAAGGAATCTAAAATGAGCATAGTGCTGAAAAGCTAGTTTTAGAAGAAAGGCCCTAGCAATTAAACTATTTTACCATGAAATAAACAAAACACCAGTGAGGCTTTTGCTAGGCTCTTGTTGCTTCGAGTGTAGCTCTCTTGAAGTCCAGCCATCACTGCTCTGGAGATAAGCATCACCTGGGAGATTGTCAAAAATTCAGTACATGCTCAGACCTTACTGAATCTTAGGATCCCAACATGACTCATTTGCATTTTAATCTACAAGTTTCAGATTGATTTTGGCATCAGGATGTATGTCCCTCCCTTTCCTCCAATTATCTGTGGTTTGAGTTGATTTTCTCTGGGTAGCCCCAAAGTGGCTCCTCCTCTCTTCAGTCATGGTTGGATCCTCCCCAGCATTGCCTTTAAAGTCTTAAGAAACACTAGATGACCTGAGAGTTACCTAATTATAACATACAGGCCTTGTTTGGATCATGACTTAACAAATCAAGTACAAACAGATTCTTCAGCCAGTGGAGAAATTTGCTCGTGGAGTAATTCATAGATTCTTCCAGAGATGAGTGCAAATTGCTTTAATACAATAATGGCACCCAATAATGTCCAAATTTTAGAATTTAGACATAGTGCTGAAGTCAAACATCTGGAATTTGCTTTAAAATATTTCAGCAAAGAAAAGTGCATTCCATGATGCAAATGTGACAAAATCTTGAAAACTGTTGAATATGTGCAATTGGCCATTTTATCTGCTACTTTTATATATGATTAAATTTTTCATAAAATTCACCTAATGACTAAATGAAATGGGCCAATGCCTAAAGAATTTTATTAATAACTGTGAGAAAAAAACTTTAAAGAGCAGTTAATCACTTAATGTGACACCAGAAAATCTTTTTTCAAATCATTTTTAAAAATAGGACAAATTCGTTGCCCTGGGTCAATTTTAGATGGAGTTTAGGTGAACACCAGAAGACAAAGTCTTTGTGAAGCACTCTATCAGAAGTGATTCTATAGTACATGCTGTGCTTTGTGGCCAAGCCAGACCCTTGATCTCAGCTCTGACTCCTTAGCTATGATCCAACCCTAGCCAGTGTGACGCTTGAGGGTGGCTGTGTCCCAGCTCCACTCGCTTTTCCAGCAGTTCTTCACTGGTAGTTCACCTCCATGGCTGGTGGTGGCCTCTTGAAGTTGCCTGCTCATCCAGCTCAAGTATTTAATGGGCGTCCTATGCTGATCTCATTCTTATGAGGCTCTATGCCTATACCTGCAGACAAGCAGTCTTGATGGGTGTGATCACTCAGAACCCTGGAAGCTGGTGTGTATTTCTTGTATGAAAGGGATTCCTTTCAACATCATACAAACCCCTTAATGGACTTAGCCCCATGGAAAGCTTGTTGGTTTTCTTTCTGCAAAAGAAGGAGCTCAAGGGAATCCCACAAGCTACTAAACACCAAGTTCTTTTGCAACTCCAGGAGTGGTGTTTGTGGGGATGCTTTAAGTTGCTGGTTCCAACCTGCACAGACCCAAGACTAGTTCTCAAAGGCTGAGAGACGTAGCCACCACCCTGAGAGGTGGCCGCCGTACTACTGCAGATGAGCCTGGGATAGTCAGTGCCTTGAGTTTATGAAGTGAGTCACAGGCCCACACAAATTGCTCTGGAAACCTTCCTGTTTCTAATGCAAATGGCTCCCCACATGGGAACACGTTTGATCTACTAGTTGAGATGCTAAGAAGTCACCTAGCAGCACTAGGGTTTCTCTTTAGACAAATGTAGATTAGGAAAAGCGGTGAGCAGACTCATGGGCTCCAGGAGGCAAGGGTGGGTCCTCTGTGAGGCAGAGCTGCAAAGCTCAAGACCTTGGAACTGGCCACCCCACAGGCTCATTCATCTTGGGCAGCCTTGTTCTTCCATGTGCATGGTCCCCTCCCTCCTCCTTACACTTCTAGCTGGTCAGTTGTTTCCTCTGAGCCCTCTGCAGAGTGGGCTTTGCATACACTCTGCACTGCTCCTTAGCCCAGAGCCAGCACCAGGAAAACCTAGTGATCAAGCTATGATCACCATTTCTGCAGCCTGTGGGCATGCGTCACCCCTCCAGCCTTACCTGGTTCATTCTGCCTTGGGGCCTTATCATCATGTTTGAATTTTAATTAGCATAATTAATGTTTCCAAACTTTGTTGCAACTCTTCAAAAACGATCATTACTATTATAAAGTAATATATTTCAAGAGACTTGAAATGCTTCTACTATTGCAGCTAAATTTTATAAGAAGCATGATGTAGTTCCATAGTCCAGAGAATTAATAAATCCTCCGTAGAAAAATCTTATTTCTTTTTTTTTTTTTTACTTTAAAAACCTTACTCTGTTTAGAGGAAGAGCATTAGTGTGTTTTTTTCATGCCCATGGGAATGTGTGTATATGTGTATTTCTGGATGGTTCTGCAGAGATGAAACATTAGGACAGTGATATTTAGAATTGTGTCCCCCAAGAGGAGGATGTGATCCTGCAGACAGAAAGGCGCACGCATGTGAGTATTTTTACTTGTCTTGTTAAGGAAGGAATCAGGCTATATCACAGGCAGGTCGGGTGATGGTTATCAGAGCCCATGTGCCTCCACGGCTCCCTCTGCCACTGCTGGGCAGCAGAGTCAACTCAAAATCTATGGGGTACAATTGGTGTAGATAAGAATATCTTTGTTTTTAGGCAAAATTATTTTTGCTCTCCTATCAGCTTTCACCACTTACAGGTTTGTAAATTAGCTCCCACAGGATCAGAATCCTGTAACTGGGAGGAGCACACAATACCATCTGTACATCTATAGATTTCCACTGAAGTAGAGATAGTTCAGAGATAGTAGAGATAGTTCAAGTAAAATTTATTAAATTGGGGACAAATGGGGAAGCAAGAGCTTTGCAGCTCTGCCTCACGGAGGACCCAGCCTTGGCTCCTAGACAGTAGAGTTCCCAACTGTGCAGCCTCTCCAAGCTCACCTCCACCCTGGGACTTCTTGTTAGCAAGTGAGAAGCTTAGGCTTCTCGGGCTGACACTCAGTTTAGCTTCAGCCTCTTTCCAGCATTTCCTGTCATCCTGCCTTGCCCCCTACATCCTCTTTCTTTCACCCTCACCAATTCTGCTAACCCATCAAGTCCCTAATAAATTGTCACCTCCTCCAAGAAGCCATGTTCTCCTTTGTCCACTCTCTAGGAATTACTGACCTCATTTGGTAAGATTTCTCCTCAGTACTGTTTAGTGCCTTTCCTGTGTATGGATAGACTGCATAGATGATGCTGTGTCTACACAGTTCTCAAGCAACAAATCACTTGGAGAAGTGGTAATGTTGCAGGCAGCTGAGTTAGTTAGAAATATTATAGGCATTGAGACAGGGCTGGGTCCTCAATGGAGCCAGTGCAGATACCTTGCAACTGTGCGGGGGGGGGGAAACAGACACCTCCTGCTGTAGGCCAGGCCTCAAGACAAAAGATCTAACAAATGCATCCATATCCTAAGGACTGATATTCTAAATAGTTCCCTATCACCTTGGGGAAGTCAGGAGTCACCATCCCATCCCCCTAGGGAAGAGTCACTGCTCTCTAAGAATGCCCAATTTCTATGTGATTCACTTCCCCATTTGTCTCCAATTTAATCAATTTTACGTGAACTATTAATCTTATTGGCTAACTATAGTTCTGTCCCACCTTATGCCCATCTGCTTTGTGATTTCCCAGTTTCCCCACTTTGAACTCATCTCACCCCATGATTTTACTCTATAAAAGTCCCTGGAAAAGACAGAGTTCTTGGCAACCCGCTCGGGACCCCTTCTCTCTCTTGGACAGAAGCTTTCTTTCTCTCAATAAATATATTCTTAACCTCTGTTGTTCCTAAAATTCATTCTTCAATTTTAGAGAACATGAACTCTTGGACATAGTAGGTCTTGAGTTTCACTTCTCTGTATCAGTAGGACACAGGCACCTGCCCCACCCCATCCTCTGCATCAGTAGATCTGAGGTCCACTCTGGCTTTGCTCTCCTACACTTTCCCAGCTAATGTTGGCCTGAGAACCAGCACCTTAAGAACCATACTTCGAAAAACACTACCCATAAAACAGAAAGCTGAGTGGTGGTGGTGAGCTGTACAGGGATCAGGGTCTGAAGGAGCAGAAACAAGGAAAAGTGGATTGGTCCACTTCGCAGTGGTTAAAATGGAAGGGACTTTCTTATTCAGCCGCCTTCAGTTGACAGGCCACCATTTGGGATGCTTCTAGAATTCTTCTAGAATGAACCAGAAGGCAGTGCAACAGCAAATTCATGCTATGCTAACATACACAGTCAGCCAGCTGTGCTAACAATCTCCATTCTCAGAGGCAGAAACATAAACAAAAAGTAGTGCAGTAGGAAAGTGTAGCTCAGTGGCCTCAGAGCCCTTTGAGAGCAAGTGTGTCGCATTGTGCAACCTCCCTCCACCTGCCACTGCCGAAATACAAGACTGTGACTGCTGTGACCAGGAAGAGGCCTCATATTTAACAAGGTAGCATTCTTCCCAGTGCCTCTATTTCTGTTTATACCATGAAGAACCCAAAATCTGACACAAATACTGTCACATACAAGAGAGGTGAGTTTAAAAAGGTGATGGTTTAATTTATTGTATATAAATTATATACTATTATCATATTACATATATATAATAATGTGTACTTTAGGTATGATGAAGGATATGTCCCCATTACCATCTCCATCCCCCTCTCACTTTGAACTCATTTATCTGATTATGTGTGCCCCTTTCTGCAGTAGCTCTGGAGTTTTCTTTCCTGAGTGTCTTCAGTTCTGCTGACATGGTTGCCTCGATGTCCTGAATCAGATAAAACCATTGACCTTTCATGGCCATTTTAACTTTGTGGAAGAGCCAGAAGCCACATAGCATCAGGTCTGGTGAATGAACTGGACAAGGACACACTGTAATGTTTTACAGAAATTGCTGTAAATGGCAGTATAATCATTAATGTGGCTTGATCACTGATCATAATATATAGTGAATGTTTATACTTTAAAATACATCACAATAAAAAACACATTGTCATTAACTTCCTTTAAAATACTTCCTCTCTATTTGAATACATTTACCACCTGATTTTTGGCAGTGTCTTTCATTGTAAGAAATTTTTTTTAAATTTAGGCACTCACTGTACATTTAGATTACCTGTTATATATCTTACAAACATTCGATATCCAATTTTGAAGGAATGGAAACTATTCATATTATTATTAATGAACACTTACAATGTGTGTGTATTTTAATTAACCACATTTAAATTTTCATGATAATTATGATTATCCCCTTGCTAGTGTAGATAATCCTTCCTGGGACCATAAAGAATAAGCAGACCTCTGAATAGAGCTCTTATTTTATCTAAAACTCATGGTTCTTTTTGGGGGGTGGGGTGGGGGACAAATTAGTATGTATGATGATTTTCAAAATACAAAAGCACAGTAATCTATTTAAAAATAATAAAAGTTGATATATCTAATAATAGCTTGATAGATATATATTTCAAATCCTGAAGAACAAGTAATATTTAATTTGGAAAGCTATACAATTTGATGACATAAAAATTATATCTACTATTTTTCAAATCAATTTTTAAAACATCCTAAAGTATATACATTAAAAGTACAACTGAAAAATACAAATTTAGTCTTGAGAATTAAATTCTGTAGCGATTCATTTAAAGTTCTTGAACAAATAGTTAAAACTCTGTTTTTACCAAATATACCCTCTGTTTAACCATAATACTTGAACAGGTACTCAGCATGCTCTTTACAGATTCCACCACCAGATTGGACAATGTCCGTATTATAAATGAAATTTACTTTGACTTATTCATGACAAGCTAATGTACATTTTCTATACAATCACTGAGGTAAATTCTCAGTGAGAAAAACACTTGCATGGTTGGTTGGTAGGATAACTGTAGATGTTATTGAATAAATGCTGTCATGTTAACGGCATTCACAACATATAGTTTTGCTAGCTAAAGAGGCATCACTCTGTCAGTAATAAGCTGCTTTGCATGCAATTATTCTCCCTTTCTCACATGGCCTTATACTTTTCTTTCAGTCCCAGATTATCTGTGTTAATTGTAGCTAAATCCAATTGGTGCAAATATGACTTCAAGAGAGGGTGTGTTAAGTGGAGCCCCATGGGGCCTAAAGAGCAAGCAGAGAAAGACATACTAGGAAGATGCCTGGCCTGCATTTTCTCTGTAATGAGGGGGAGAGTTACCGAGATCAAGAGAAGCACACTAACTCCGTACACAATGTACTGAAGTGCACACCTAAAAGAATATTAAATATTTTAGCTAGATACGGGATATAGCAGACCTTTCTTAAAACAGGCCATAAAGGTTGCTAGATGCATGATGTGGTTAAGGAATCACTTATTTTTCCCTAATATCTACTAGACCAGCTTTTTCAGTGTGTGCTTTGTAGTAAGGCTGGCCTGTGTGTTACAGGAGCATCCTTGACCTCAGCCTACAGGATTCCAGTGTCACACACTCCATTTGACAAACACAGTATTTCTAGACATTGCCAAACAGCTCCTTGGGGTAGGGCTGCCAGAACTACCAAGTGAAAACAGAGGACACCAGGTAAATTTGAGTTTCAGGTAAACATCAAACAAGTTTTTGGTATAACATGCAACATTTAGTATAGACATATATGTTTATCTGAAATTCAAATTTAACTTGGATTCTTGTTTATCTGGAAACACTGCCAGGGTGGGTAATACAGAAGTGCCCTGGCTGGAGGAAACCTCTGCCTGGATGCTTCAGCAAGTTGAGAGCAGGGCACCAAGAGACGGATCTGCATCTCATCTGTGATCCTCTTGGCCTGCATGGGGAGCTACTCTACCTCCCTCACAGGGCAGATGTGAAATTGAAAAGAAATAATACATATGAAAAACGCTTAGCACAATGCCTGACACAGCGAATAATTGATATACTTCTTATTTAATGATCTCTCAAAGCAGTGTCATTCTTTACTAGTCTGTTTCTTTAGCATCATAGAACTATTACAGAAATAGCAGGAATCCTGCTGTAATTCTCAGTCTTGTAAGCTGTACACTGAAGTCACCATGGTTGTATCCTAATGGATATCTATATCCTAGGCAAAAAAAAAAAGAAAAGAAAAAGAAAAGAGAAAAAAAGAAAAAATCCAAATTTCATTGTTATGGATATAGTATGAACACTGGGATTTTAGAAAGTTTGACAGGTGACCTAAATATGTACCCAAGCCTGAAAAACATCTTTGCAGAGAACAGTATCACATATAATTGATACTCTAATAATGAAGAGACGATAAGCTTAGCTTAACTCCATCTAACTCTTGAGTGTTAGAAAAGTGGGTTGGGTCCAATTTAGAAAAAAATTAATATGATTTCTTTTTTCATTCACTCAACAAATATTTGGGTGCCTACTGTATCCCAGGCCAGGTTCTCAACAGTGAGGAGAGTCCTTGTCTTCATTGAATGATAGCAGGTTGAGGCAGAGAGTAAATCCACAAGATAGTTGAACCTAATTTCAAAGACTAGAACGAAGGCTTGCAGGAGAAACAGTAGCATCTAAGATATCCAAGTTTGGCTAAAACAGTCATGAATACTCTAAATGGGACAGCAAAATGGGAGGAAACCAATGGGATCTGAAGAGATTTTCTCAGTTTAGCGCTTAAAAGAAACAACAGCAGGAAGGGAATATCACCAGGGTCAGGAGGCCGCAGGGGTAAAGGAGCCATAAAACTATGAAGAAAAGAGTTCAAAACACCATGTTACAGACTGAGGTTTTGTGCTCACAGGAGAACCAAGCTAGCTTCCTAGGATCATCCATTCTGTGAAATGAGAAGTAAAAGAAGGAGAAAAGAACAATAATTGGCAAGGTTCTCTTTCCAGGAAGTTGCATGTTGCTTCACAGATTACTAAAAAGCAGACAAGCTTAATGACAATCCTGCTTGTTTTTCTCCATTAAGAAGTGTCAACTATTAAGAAGTACACAATAAACACTTTGCAATATTAACTTGGGGACTAAGGCAGTTGCAGTTATGGTGAAAGACACATCTGCTTCACGTGAATTGAAACCTTTTGGTCTAGAAGAATTTTCATTTGTCACTGCAGAAACTTTGGTTATAATCTTAGAGGAATCATAGTATATTTATGAAAAGTACACTTTATCCAGTAGTAAACTCCACAACATATATAAAAGGGCTTAAATACAATGTAAGTTTATGTTTTGTTTAAATCTAAAATTGGAACTTCTGAGTGGTGAGTGGTTTCCTTTGCCAAATGTAGAGAACCCTTCCTGGTCCTCGTCTGGGTCCAGGAAGTTTATATTTGTAATCCCAGGGAAAAGTTACTGGAATTCCAATAAATTAATCCCAATCTACCACTTCCAGTACAACCCATGTGAGAATAGACACTGAGGCATATTTATAGTTATGGGGAGCTAAGGGGTCCTGAGTCTGGCCAGGATGAAGGTTCACTGGAACAAAGGACTTGACCCAGGGCCCAACTCAGATTTTATTGATTCGTGAAGAAGGGAGTGGCTTGAGGATGTATGTGAGAATAGCGGGAAATACATGAATACTGTGAGCTGAGGCAGGTAAGAGACCTAAAATCACCTCTGCAATATACAGAGAGAAGGATATGCAGAAAGACTAATCTGTGCAATTGAGATTATGAGGTAGCATCTAATGTTTTGGGGTCAGTGCTTCTACTCTGATGTGTAAACTTTTCTGCGCTGGGAAGTCACAGCCTTTCTCTCAGGCTCGTTCCTAGTTCACAGTATGGGGCAGTGGCTCTTCATCTTGCCTGGCTCAACCATGTTTTTTGGGTGTTGTGGGGTAGGGAAACAGTGACCATCTTCTAGTTTCAAAGATTACACATCAGCACCTCAGCCAGCCCTATTTACGTTGCTTAGAGCCAATCGAAAGGATTACGAAATGGCCCAGCCAGCTCTGTACCTGTCAGTACATGCAGATATTCTAGGTTTAGCCAAAATGGAGAAAATTGCTCTTCTTTCAAGGAGAGTCACCCAGATGGTCCTCCACAATGGATCCAAGTTCCTTCTATCTTAGAGGTCCGTCATCTTTGACATATGGCTTTTCAGGACCATGCTCATATGCTACAAGGCTATGAGAAGGAAAAAGCAAGGAAGCTCACCAGTTAGAGCTTTTCGGGGCTGGGCTTAGAAATAGTATCCATCACTTTTGCAGCCCTTCTACTGGGAAGGCACCAGTCTTTTGGACATCCTTGACCAAAAAGAAATCTGAAAAATATAATGTCCCTGTGTTCCCAGGAAGAAGAATCAGATTTTGTGACAACTAAACATTTTTTGGCTAGTTGGTGGAAGATCTTCCACAAAACTGCTAGATGAATAAGTCAAAACAAAAACCAAAATAGGGCTGAAATGGAGTTGAAGTATACAGAAAGAGTATAGGCTTGAAGTTATTTGGGAGGGGAAAATAGTGAACATTTGGAGTCTGTATCTCATCATCCTAAAAAGACCTTTAACAAATATGTGGCATTGTTGATAACTGAGAGCTGGGAGATGGTACCATGTAACGACTTCATTCTGTAGGTAAATGTGTCTGGTCAGTGGAAATCATTGCCCACCTTGAAGCTATTCTCTCGCATACTAGAAGCTCTCCTTGACTGTCTTGTTGAGTATTTTTGTGAATAACTTGAATTAAGGCAAATTTGTGATTGGCAAGTAAGAAGAGACAGTGAGACACACTATGGATTAATGATTCAAGTGTAGTTTCAAAAGAGTCTCATCAGTCTAGAACAAGTCAGTAGGGTTTTTCTGATAACAGCCGTGAAGCTTATTTCATGGTATTTTAGGCTGCTCAAACCGAGGACTCTGTCACAATCATACAGCTCCAAAGCACACATAGACAGTACACACATAAACCAAAGGACACAACTATGATGTAGTCATGGATCCTGTACATAAACAAAAGGACACAAGTATGATACAGTAAAGCAAAACTTACAGAAACAGATAGCAGCCCACATCCAGTCCATGGGCCACTGCTTGCTGCCCCATGGTCTAGAATAACAGGCTAAAATCCAAAGGCAATAAATCCATATTTGTTCATTCAGGGTTAAAGAACAGTGGGCCTACCACTGTATGTGAGTCACATCCTTTCACAGCACTGATGACTCTGAAATAGACACTGTTTGCTCCTGTTTCTGATGTAATGAAACTAAATCTCAACCTAGAGTTTGATCTAGACTTCAGTTAGAAAACCCTGTATGGGACACTGACCAAGCCACTTTTTAAAATATTTGGATGAATTAAGAGCACAACTAATTGAGTAAAAGAGTGAGGGAAGTTTTGCTTCCATTGGGAAAGCCTGAGCTCTGGCTTTGCTCTTCTCCCAGTGTGTGACTTTCAGAGACTCCCCTTACTTCCCTGGGCCTTAGCTACTTAATCTAGACATTGAGAGCCTTCACTGGACAATACCAAAGCCTCCCTCAGGTCTAATGCTTAAGATTGCTGTTAATTTGTTAAGGGTGTCATAGGAAAAAGAATAAAGACTTAGGTCTGGAAATGTATGCAGCTCAGCTATGCAGCTCTTGCCTGGCATGCAGGAGGGTTTGCTCTCTGGAGCTGACAAGCTGAACTAAGATTTTTTTCTCCATAGGTCTAAAAGCAATTCACTTTTTCTAATGTAGTTTTAGATGAGATCAATTTGTAAAACAGCACTTTAGGAACTTAGATGTGTTTTACAAGTTCAGATTTATACTTTTTGGTTTTCAAAATACTTACTGAATTGGGCTAATTCAAAACTAAATTTATTTTTTTTATTTTATTTTATTTTTTTTTTTTTTGTGATACTGGGGATCAAACTCAGGACCTTGCACTTGCCAGGCAGGTGCTTATGCCACTGAGCTAAATCCCCAGCCCTTTTAAAACTAAATTTTTACACCAAGAGAGGTGAATTACAACAGAACACTTTAACACGCTGCCAGTCTACCCCATATTACATTGGTTATTGTGGGTTTCTGGTTTTATTACATCAAAAAGATTGTTACATACATAAAAAAGCAGTCTTACAATCTCGCAATATTCTTCAGAATATAGAAATGATAGATGCCTGAAAAATAAATATATTAATCTGACAACATAAATCAGATGATTAAAAGTGTAAGGCAAACATTTGTAAAACTTTGTATCATTCAGAGTAAGCTAGGTTTAATTTAATTTAATTTAATTTAATTTATTTTTTGTAACTGGGATTGAACTCACGTCTCGCACTGGAGTAAGCTAGGTTTATGTTATGGTTCCAAATGAACCCCCAAGCCTCAGGAACTTGTGGTATTAAGTGTTCATTTGTGGATGTATTTCTTTCCCACATTGCCTGTTACCTGCGGTTGGGGGCAGGGCCCCCAGTCCCAGGAGTCTTGGGGGGTCAGGCGGGGGGAGGCTCCTGCATCTTGTGTCAGATCATCTGGAGAAGAAAATACTGGCTGTTCTTTGCCACTTGTGTGGAAAACATGTATGTGACTCCTGCTCAGTGCACACCAGAACTAATTCATACCTACTTTAAGAGGTCAGGATGTCACTTCCTTGAATTAAAATGAAAGATGGCTTGGAAGCACTGTAAAGCAGCAACTAACTTATAAGTGAAAAATGCAGCTTCCTGAGTCTTCCCTCACCCTGCAAGCCTGAAATCAGGATCCCTGGGAATAGTTGGAGAATTTGCATTTCAAAAAAAGAAATTTCCACAACAGATCGTCATTTTGACAGGAAGTACTGCTGTGAACATGGTGTATTTTTAAAGTAAAGGCAAGGCAGTAATTAGATCTGTGGGTCTAAGGTTATCTGGTCTGCAATGAGGGGAGGAATTAAGAGGGAAACTGGAGGAGGAAAGTTTCACTTCCCCATCTGATGTGTATTGAATGAGCAAACACAAATCCATGTGTTTCTCTATCATGCAATGAGTTAGCAGGACCAGTTATATCAGAGGCCTAAAGATGCTGTTGTCAATTTCTCGGTGTATTTTAGGAATCTCATCCTCACCCCTTCCTTCCTGTTAGAAAACCAGGAGGTTAGGTGAATTGGCTGCCAACCCATCTTGTGCAGTTGTTCGTTCAGGAAGGCGGCTGATGCTGTGGGCTGTCAAGCCCTCTCCGAGTGCCTAGATGGGGATGGGCATGCTCTACTGCTCTATGGAGAAGTGGCCAGGAATCGTCGAACTCTCCTTTAAGCCCCTGTGAGCAGCAGAGCCTGGGGTTTTGAATATGGTGCATAGTGCTGTGTCTGCTGCTTCCTGGGAAGACTGAAAATGAAGAATAGATCAGCACCAGGAGAAAGCAATCCTTGCAGGATTCTTTTTAAAAATCAAAACTGTCCAGTTGGTCCTGGGTCATTTAAAGATGACCTGTCCAGATCTTGCTGTCTCTTCTTTTCTGCCATCTGCCTTTGGCTGACTCACCAGGCCTTATTACCACCTCTCCTAAATAGCACTTAGTTGGAGGAAGTGGGGAATTAAGACTCTGCACACTTGTGCAGCATGGCTGAAACAAATGTCCTACAGATTAAGAGGTGACAATACCGCCCAGCATGCCCTTAAGAGATAGGCTGTCTTTATGGTCATGCTTCCTTTTGCTCAAGCCTGGGTATATCTTCCCCCCACAGGAGAGAACAACTTCAAACAACAAATTACTAGTTACAGGGTAAAGCTAGAAACTTGCATTCTGCAATAAAAGCATCTAATAACTTGCCACAGATTCTCCTTAAATATTTTGCCTTTTTATATTTTTCATTTCATTTTTCTATTATCTTAAAAGAAAATACAAATCAAAGACAGAAAAACTATTTCAATCATGCTAACCTAAAAACTAAGAATTTTAATGCTATAAAACTTTAAAAAAAACTTTTATATTAGTCCAAAATTTATATATTAAAATAGAGCTTTTATTATACTACAAATGTTCCTCTGATCAGCTTTTTAAGATTAAAAAATTATTGGTATCAAAACTAGTGACATGTGAAGGCCTATTACACAGTGCAAAGTAGAAACAGCCTAGAAGATTACAATCACCCAAAGGCTAGGAATGTGGTCCTATCTGAAGAGACACTCTCTCATCCCCCTTTTTTCCCTCCCCTTTTCCTTTGTTCTCTCCCCTTCTTTCCTTCTCTCCCTCCCTCTCTCTCTCTCTCTGAAAGGACAGGTAGAAATACAATCTAAGGCGGACAGGAATGAGTGTGTGTGTTGGACCTCTTCATGTCGCCGCTTTTCTTGCAGATTAGCTGAGGTTTTTGTTCTCCCAACTCGGGGCACACATAGTGAGACTGTGTGGTGTGTGCTCAGTGAGGTGAGGGAAACTGATCCCAAAGCCAGAACCGGCTGCATTCCAGGTATGGGTTATTTGGGGATGTAATTATCTAGTTGTAATTACCACCTCCAATGGGATATAAAAATAGCACTGCAATAATTCTATGGTAAGTTGATCTGAGTTATTTCGACCTAAGTTTTAATTACAATCCTTAGTGATGGTATTGCTGGGTTCCTGTTTGGCTATGCAACGTTTTTCTGTCAAATGGGGGAGTTAGTTTTTAGACGGTTTTCAGAATTAAGAAAAAACTTGCTGATGTTTAACAGGGTTTCTAGTGACTATAACAAGGTTTGGTATATTCTTGGGGAATTATTTTTTTTAACTACTTAATAGTCCAATTATTTACAAACAGGATGACCAAAAATTGCATATTTTTATAAGATAACAGGACATATAAATGACAATTTTATCAGATTTATTCAATACAAAAATGACTCCTGCCTGAGCAACACTTGGCATAGTCTGTATGTAACCAAACGTGGTGCCCCAAGGGATGCAGTGGGTGAACAGTATTAGTTTTTTCCTAATCTGGAGAGACCATTTTACATCTATGTCATATATTCTTCAATGCTTGTAATCTTGCTGTAATCTTGTCAAATCTGCTCTCTTCTTTTCTGTGGTAATGTTGACACACAAAAGGGACTCTTGTAACCCTTTTATCGGAAAAGTGCACAGGCTTTAAAGAAAGAGTTAAAGTCAAGAGTGACCCATTTGGCCATCTGCCAAGCTAGGCCTTAGACTTCTTGACAGCTCCCCATGGACTGACTGCAGAGTGATTCTGTTGTTTTTTAACACTTCCAACCTCTCTTTGATAGTCTCCACTTGGAATCTATCATTTGTCCCAATTACCAGATTTGGGTGCTGATGCTGACATTGCTGTCTCATAAAAATAGTAGCCAGGGGGCTATAAAGTGATTATCTTCACTTGACAAAACTACTTTTTCATTCTGTTCTTTTAGGTTCTGGTGGTTCTTTTCTGAGTTAATGATCTTTTAATGAGGTTTCACTTCTCCCATTTTGCTTAAAGACTTGCAGATGCATGGTGCTCCCAGACCCATCTCTCCCTGGTTTCTTAAGATACCATACAGTAGTTCTGCTTCCAGTTTAAATCATATCACCCCTACCAAGATTCAGCAATTTTATTGGAATTAAAATGTATTTTCAAAAAAATAATGGCTATAAGGTTGCAGCTACTCCTAATAGTTTTACTGAGCCAGGAAGTATGCCAGGAAGTAGTTATTAATAGACAAGTCATTGGATGGAATCATCACAAAAAAAGATAAGGAAGTGAGACTGAGCTTAGCTTGACGCCCAGCATGACTGACAAGGGTGAAGCTGGGGGAGGAACAAAGAGATTGAGGAGAGAGAAGTTAAACAGGACAAACCAGAATAGTTCTTTGAAATATGAACAATTTAACCTAATAATATACAAATCACAAGTCACTGTTTTTTTGTGATATACTTCTGGGTTTTTTAAGTAACTGAATGTATTATTCTTTTTGCATAAAAATAATTCTGAAAAGCTGAAGCAGAAGGATCTCCAGTTTAGGCTCAGCTGGGACAGCAATTTTTTGAGACCTTGTCTCAAAAAATAAAAAAGGGCTCCTTGCAAGAGGATGAGGTTTTCTTTATCTGCAAAGAAAACGGCTGCAGTTTTAATAGGGAATTACTGAATCTGTAGGTTAGATAAATGCCACTGTAATACTCCTATGTATATACACTCAAGTGAAATGTCAACAAAACATCTTAGATACACAGAACCTCATAACATTTTTCCTCACATCCATAAAACAAGAGCAATTCAGATGCCTACCAACCAATGAATGAATAAATGTCACACATCTATGGAACATTATTTGGCAGGAAAAATCCCAGTATATGCTACAATATGAAAACTCTCAGAAAAACTATGTTAAGTGAAAGAAGCTAGACCCCAAATTCAGTCCTGTAGGACTGCACTAATAGGAAACGTCTACAAAGACAAATCCACAGGCAGGAAGTAGAGTAAAGGCTGCTTAGGCTGTAAGAAGTAAGGTGGAATGACCACAAATGGGTAAGAGGTTTCTTCAGATGGTGTGAATGTTCAAGATTAAGTGTTGGTTTCACAACCGTTTACACCAGCAGGTGAATTGTATGGTATATACGTTATATAACAATAAAGCGGCTTTAAAAGTGAGGCCAAAGGTAGCTTACAGATGCGGATATGATATCAGGGAATTCGGTTTCTAAAAGTGACAAGACCTTATGTGGCTATCCAGGCTCGGATGGAGAGAACAGGACAAAAGGCTACCAAGGCCGGCGAGACACGGGTGTGCAGCCTGACCCAGCAGAGGCACTGGTGGAGGAGGGCAGGGCTGAGCAGGGCCTGCGCGCACGCCCAAGAGGGGAGGAGGGAGGAGCAGCGCCGGGATTCGAGCACGGTGGTTTTCTGGGCCATGCAGCAGGAAACGCACCGCGTTTAGTGAATTCGGTGTTTCTGCCGGATGTGACAACCAGACGGCACGCGGGGCTAAAAACGCATGCAGACTGTGTGAACACGGGGTTTCGGGCCACCAGTGCTCAGCCAGGCGCTCAGTCACCCCGTGACACATTTTCCGCAGCAGCTCTGGCCTTGAGGAGCCAGAAGGAGACGAAGCTGCCTGCAGCCATCCTGAGGCTGGATGGAAAAGCGTAATTTCTGGTGTGAGAAAAACTTCAAAGGACTATTTGGATACGCTTAGCACACACTAGCAAATCCCCAGGCGGAAAACTCGTCAGAAAAGGCGCTTCGATCTAGGAAATCAGGAGTGGGCGTCGGTCACTGAAGTTGCCCCAGGTCTTCAAAGTGCTGGTTCCACTGGCGAGGGTTTCGCTCCTGAGACCCCGCGGCGGGCCCGAGGCGCGGCGCTGCCCGCTATCCCTCCCGGCCGCTGCGGTTCTGAGCGCGCGGCGGAGGCGCCTGGGCGTTTTTCCGCGCCTAGCCGAGCGGCAGGTCTCGAAGGGGGAATCACCGGGGGCCGACAGGCGGGGTGACGGAGCGCCCAGGTCCGTCCCCGAGGGAGGCACCGCTCCAGGCCGGGCAGGCGAGACCGCGCGGAAATTTCCCGCCGAGTTTTATCCACGCCCCGCCCCCCTCGCGCGCAAACCTAGGGCCCCGCCCTCGCTCCCGCTCCCTCCCGTGCGCTCCTGGGAGCGCGGGCTCCCGCCCCGCCCTCAGACTCCGCCCCCGCCCCCGCGGGCACCGCCCACCCCTCAGACTCCGCCCCTCTAGCCGGCTGCCTCGCGGTCCATCAGTTCCCGCTCCCTCAAGCACCGCCCCGCTTCCGAGTTCCTGCCCCATAAGGTCCCGCCCCTCTCCCTCAGCCCTATCAGGTCCGCTTGGTCGGTTTAGGCCCCGCCCCCGCAGGCCCGTCCCGCCCCTCAGGCCCGTCAGGCGCGCCGTCCGGCAGGCCCGCTCGGTCAGGCATGGAGTCGCAGGCAGCGCGCACCGGGAAGCGCCTGCTGCGGGGGTCGGCCTCGCGCCTGTGGGCGCCGCGGGAGCCGGCGACGCGGCACGAGCGCCCCGAGGTTCCGGGTGAGCGCCTGCCCACCCTTCCTTCTACCCTCAATGACTTTCCCCCTCACTTCCTCGCTCCTTCCGCCCGCCGCTCTCGGGGCGCGGGGCGATGCGGTCGCTGGCCTTTCCCCGTCGGGCCCGGCGACCCCGACGGCCGCGCTGCGTGTTCGGACCTGGCGGCCCGCGCTCCGTGGGTACGGGGTTGACTGTCGCCGGGCGGACGGGGCCGGGTGTGATTTTCCCCTCCGCCACAGCGGGGGAAGGGCGGGCGCCGCGGGCGTGGACGGCGCCGGTGGGGACGCCGCGGGTGTAGACTGGGACGGTGCACGGAGCCCGCTCCGAGCTGGCCGTGGAGTAAGCTCCTTCCGGGGGACGAACTCCGGCTTCTGCGCCCACAGGCTGGCTGGGGCCCGGAGAACGCGGAAGATTCTGGCCGAGCGGCGGACAGTCGCGAGGTGACAGCCTCTGGGTGGCAGAAGCAGGCTGGAGGGTGCCCGACTAGGAAGAGCACGGTGGGAGGATGGGTCGCTCGGTGCTGTGTGCGGACTTTGAGCGGCTTTCAGCTGCAGCTACGCGCGTGGAGCAGATCCTGCTGCCCTGGGGCTGCCCAGGACTCTCCGCGTTCTTGTCAGTGGAGATGGCACCCCCGAGTTCTGTCAGGTCACAGAGGCCTTGTGATGTCACAGAATGGGACTTTACCTTCCTGAAGACCTCACTGGGACGGCTCACCTGTCTTAGGCCTGCCTCAGGCTGTGTACGAATCAGCTCGGGTTGCATAGGATCTCAGGTTCTCAGTTTCAAGCGTGCTCCCTTGCAGCAGAACTAGTCCAGCTAGAAAATAGCATTTACCGGGGAAGATATTGTATGTCCAGGATGTTAAAATATGGAACTCTGAAAGCAGTTCCAGAAATAGGTGTCCTAGCAATCATTTGATCGCCTTTTTCAGTAATTAAGAGTAAGTGCGGCTTCCTTAGATTTTTCTCTTGGGGCTTGCCACATCCTTGACCCTTTTTATTTTATTTTGTATTTTGAGAAAAGGTTTTGCAAAATTGGCCAGCCTGGCTTTGAACTCGGTCCTCGTGCCTCAGCATCCTGAGTAGCTGGGATTATGGGTATGCACCTAACAAGTTTTTCTCACTTTTGAGAAGTGATACATGTGTAAAAAGTAAATGGTTCTACTTCAGTTGGTAGCCAGCCATCGCATGCTATGAGAGTCCTGTTGTCTCTAGGTGGGTTGCCTGTAGGGGTTGCTCCTTGCATTTGTGCCCTTCAGAATGAGTTTCTGTCAGGAGTTTTGAAAGATTTCTTCTGTCCTTTGTGCTGTGACTGGTCTTGCGTTAGTTTAGTTTCGTTTTCAATAAAGTTGCTCTCAAGTTTCCTGCTGTTACCCATTCTTAAATCCCAAGCAATCCCATGTACTGTGGTGATGTCTCTTGTGGACACTTTCTGTCACTTCACACTGCTTTCCTGGGTCATGATCTTGCCCCTCATGGTGTCATGTTCAACAGTGATGTCGATAAGGCAGTTTACTTGTGACAGATGAAGGACTGACCAGATCAAACTTGATCAGGTGTTTCCTGTCTTATTTCTGTAAACTGCTTCCCGAAGTGTTAGTATCTGCTTTCTTGGCAACTCCTGGCTGCCACCCTGCAGTCTTCAGTGGGTGGCTTCCTTGTGGTACAGGCCCCCGGGCTGTGGTCCCCTTAGGTGGCTTCCTTGTGGTCCAGGCCCTGGGCTGTGGTCCCCTTAGGAAAGCCTGCATGAAGACCGAAGCATTGAGACCCAGGCCTAGTTGGTAACAGTTACTAGTGGAACATGCTACACTGTTTACACCTGTTTACTCTGGGATTGGATTAAAACAATTTTTTTTGTACTTTTAAGAATTACTTGGTTTTTGGTGGGACCATAGCCCACATTGTATAGTAAAGTGTTCACTTTACTGGAACATAGGGTGCTAAATAAATACAGCTCTATAGATTTGACTGTTTTCAAGTCACTGTAATATAAAAGTGTTTCTATCAAACTCTTATGAATTCTATTTTCTTAACTGGTGACAGGATTGTTTAAAGAAGAGTTCTGCTCTATTCATATTTTTGCTTCATTTATCTTCAGCAACTAAAGCAGTATTATTCAAAACTCATTATCTTTATTTTAAAATTTGGATTTCACATTCAATAGTCTTCTGCTCCTGTTCCCTTCAGGGTCAGGTTTGGAATGGATCCTGGGCGTGGTCTCTTTCATGAACCCTACCCTCCCTGTCCCTTTGCACAACTCTTCTACCTTTGGGTTGTAAGAAATCCTGGAGGCAGGGAACCACTCTGTCTCCCGTCAGAGTCTTCACGCACCCCTTTTAAGAAAGTGGTGGTAGCTGACAGCAGCAGTGGAAGTGGTGAAGGAAACAGTTTTGCATAGATGACAGCTTCTGTATGTTGGTGCTGACCCGGCAGTCAGCAGTTCTTGTACTTGGAATGTAGACTTTTAGGATCTCAGTATCACCCATTGACTTTTGATACAAATTGTCAGTTTTATAAATATATATAGTGTGTGTGTGTTTAAGCAGTTTATGAAAAATGAAGTAAAATGAGGATATTAAATTTCTATTACCTGAATTACTTTACATGTGAGAGAACTATTCAGTACTATTTCTTAAATTAAATGATTATCCTGAAACTTCTACTTTTTAAATATGAATTTTAAATAGGTTTCTTTTATCTGGATACCTTTGCCTGTCAGGTTGCTAAAATATTTCCTGAAGCACTTAATATTTGTGACTATGGATGCATACAAGGCTGAATTTAAAAGTTGAGTTTTCAAGGCACTAAATATAGAAACAAAACAAGAAATTCTATTGATTTGACTTTAAATCACAAGCTCATTACAACAAATTCTATGATAGAACTTACTTCAGTTTACAGCAATAACAGCAGCAATATAGATAGAGAGAGAATGTTTATACCTGAAAGAGAAGCCTGAACTTTATATTTTTGTTAATGATAATAATGGAAAATAAGTAAACCAAGCCTTGGAACTTAAGCATTCTCTTAGACTACTCTTGCATATGAGGGCCATTATTAAATAAAATCAAGATGACTGAACACAAGAACTGCATTTCTGGGACAGCTGATAGGATCTTGCTATGTGAATATGGGTGGGTAGCATACACAGATAGGATACACTGGACAGGGAATGTTCCAGAGCAGGATGGAACAAGATGACCTGAGTTTAAACAGAATGGCTTGAGGTTTAACTTATTATTTCTTGTGCATTTATTTAATATTGTTTGATCATAATTGACTGTGGGCACCTGAAACTGAAGTGAAATGAGGAGTCAGGGTGATATTTTATAGGTATTTCTTTCAGGGTCATCAGTAAGTTTAGTAGTTATCTATACAAGAAAGTATGTTTTAAGGTCTAATACAGGTGTTAGAAGAAGGCTAAAAATTTGTTTTTGTTTTCTAGCAGTGAAAAGAAAATGTGATCAGGTGTAAATCACGGTATCCTTAGAATAAAGAGCAAATCATTTCCCATGGAACTCATGAAGCACATATAAGAGAAAAAGAAGATACTTGTAACCTTCTTAATAAATACGGGTTCCAATTTCAAGAAGCTGTTTTCCAGACACCATTCTTTGATGTAGTTTAGTGGTGTGATTCCAAAATTCAAATTAGTGAGATCAGCTCTGTAGGGGGCAAAACAATCCAAATATGCAGTTATCTTCTGGTCTTTTTGAACTCAGGGATAGGGCTTAGATTATAAAATACAAGTTTGAGATTATGCAGTCAGGATTCTAGGTCAGCCCTGTCCAGTTCCCAGCCCTCTGACTATATGTAGTCCTGGACAGCTAGTCATGTGACCCTACATTATGGTTTGTGTCCCCCCAAATATGTTCCTCTCTCCAAACCCTCAGGCAATCATAAATGAACTTTTCCAGAGGTGGCTGAATCTAGAGTATGATGTGCTAGGATTAAGGGTGGATATTTCTAAATCAGTCCTTTGATTGGTTTGGCCTTGCCCCAATCCCAGTAACCTCCATAGAGTATAAAAAGGTACACAGAGCTTCTGCTGAGGTCCCTTGCTTGTTTGCTTTTGCTGTCTTCTGCTGCCATGAACTGTTTTCTCCACTGTAATGCCTCTCTATTAAGCCACCCTGCTTTGGAGCTGGCTGATTATAGACTGAAACTTCTACAAACTGTGAGCTAAACCTTTCCCCCTTTAACTGGGTATTGAGTAGTTTGTCTCAACAATGAAAGAAAAGTAACTAAGACACCTTATGAGCTTGTAAACTTCTGATGTTACTATGTGACTTTTTGTTGTATTTTTTATGACTGCACAGATGACAGTGAAATGCCAACTAAGGGAGCAGGGCTAACCTCGCCTCCTGTGCCAGTTGAAACCCCTTTGTGTCACTCATTGCACACATTTGTGTGACTTGGAGAATAAAACAGCATTGCTGATGATAGTTTTGACCTGCCTACCTATGTGCTTATATACACTACCAATATTACATATTTTATATGATGCCCAAGACAACTCGTCTTCATTCAGTGTGGCCCATGTAAGCCAAAAGGCTGGACACTTATGCTCTAGATGTGGAACTGCTAGAGCAGTAATAGTAGCATTTCCTGTAAGATGGACTGTTCAGTATTTGTGATGTTCAGTCTAATAGCCGCTAGGCAGATGTGGCCAATGAGCACTTGAAATGTGGCTAGTGCAAGTAAGAAATTGACTTGAAGAACTTAGATCCTGGCTTCTTCATTTACATACCCATTTTAAGTAACAAGGCTCTGGAGTCTTTGATGTCATGGCCCCTTTTACTTGGAAAAGGCCACCAGAAAAGCTTCTGGGTGTATGTTAACATCTAAGAGCTTGGTGGAGGAAAGGGCACTAAAGGGCAACATCAATGGAGTGCTAGATGCTTCCAAATAAAGGAAAGAGGAATGTGCTGAAGGAATTAGTTGGATGCTTCACAGAGATGAAGTAGAAGAAAATTTATCAAACACACCATTCAGTTTATTTGTGCCAAGGCAGGTGTAGTGATTTTAGTGCACTGTCAAGTTAACAGGTAGTGGTAGAAGTGGTGAAAGTAGATTCATGCTTTTAAAAATTGAACTATAATGAGAAGAAATACAGTGTACTGTTTAGAGGAAGATAGAGTTGAGGGAAAATTGAAGGGCTTTATTTTGTCTTTGTTTTGATTATAGATAAGAAATCAATAGTGAATAAAAGGTTGAAAATGTTTCCTTCAGTGCTTTGCTATGAAGAACCAGTTAATCAGAAAAGTTATAACCACTGTATCTTTTAAGTTTAGAAGATACTTTTAAAATATTTGAATTTTTAAAACCTATATTATTGTGTTTGAAAATACTAACTCCCAGTTTCATATTTTTAAATCCTCAAACTTTTTATCTGCAGTTACTACTGAAATCACAGTTCTCTGTCATAGCAAGAGACTTTTAGAATGTTAAAACTAGATTTCATATTATTTTCATGTTGGTTTCCAGACTTGCTATATTTTCTAGTCTGCCTTTCTGTTACCCAAATGTTCTTTTTAAAGGCCTAATACTGCCTCGATAATTCCTTGCTTAAAAATTTTTCAGGACTTCTGAGGTTGGTAACAGTAAGCTAGATAATTTGAACTACCCAGCTGAGAACAAAATGCTGGACCAAAACAAAACAAATTTTGGAGGGTATCAGAAAGCTATCTGGTAACTAGGCATGGAAATTGGTGCCTATAATCCCAGAATTTTGACAGGCTGAGGCAGGAGGGTCACAAATTCGAACCCAGTCTAGGCAATTTAACCACTTAAGAGACCCTGTCTGAAAATAAAAATTAAAAAGAAAGAATAGAAAAGGACTGAGCATATAGTTCAGGATAGAGGCCCTGGGTTTAATCTCTAGTGCTGAAAAGCAAACAAAGCTAACTGGTATGACTGGTATGATTAGAATAGGGCCTAAGGGAAGTCAGAAGTCTAAGGAGTAAGGCTCCCACTTTGAGCTTTTCTGTCTTGTTTTGTTTTGTTTTGTTTTGTTTTTTCCTGAGGGAAGTAGATTCCAGAAACAGAAGCTGAGAGATTAAATGTGCTGTTTACAAGTTATGGGTATAAGGAGACACAGGTAAGAGGTAGTCCTGGAAAATTCTTACTTTGTTACTTTGTATCTGAAAATTCTCAACCTTTTGGGTAAAGTTAAACCAAAGCAAGGGCTGAAGGTATAGGTCAAAGGTAGAGTGCATGCATGGCCTGTTCAGGGCACTGGCTTTGATTTCCAGTAAAAAAGTGCACATTCTCGGAAAACTGAGTAACCAGGGTATCTTCTAGAATGATAGTTCTGGTTCAAATCATAGTTTCAGTATCTTCATTAACAAGATCATCACACAGTATAATTAGATACGTGGCAAGACAAGATTTCAGAAACAACAGAATAGAATCAGACCCACAGGCATTGTAGATACTGTGGTTTTCTGATTTTAAATAGCTATGTTGAGAATTTTCAGCTAATTAGAATATTTTAGAGAGATAAAAAGTATAAAAAAAGAAAAACAATTCTAGAACTGAAAAGTATAATCCCTTCAATTAGGACCTTGCTGGGTAGATTTAGCAGCAAATGAGACAGCACAGAAGGAATTAAAGCAGTAGAAGGTAAGTCAAAAGAAAATAGCCAATATTAATGAAGTCTCAAAAGAATGAATAGAAGAGAGGGTTCCATATACAGTGCAATGAAAAATTCTAATGTGGATATATTTGACTCCCTGAAGAAAAAGAAAAAAAATGGGAAGCTGCATTAAAGAGATAATAGCTGAAAACTCAAGCTGCAGAAGGTCTGTCATTAATAGATTGATGCATTCATATGAGCCCCTAGTGGACAACCTTATCTTAAAGTCAGAATAAATAATCCCATTCCCTTGAATGATGTCCCTTGAAGAATGCCACTGATTTTCTAGCAGAAAAAGTAGAAACTAAAACTGAAAATTAATCATTAAAGTATTAAAAAAAATCTAATTATCCTGAATTGTGTTGCCTGAAATTGCCCAGAAATACAATAAAAATGATAAATGAATACAAAACTAAATGAATGTTGATTGTCTAAATTTCTTATGATTGTATATACATATATGTAATTAAAATATATAACAAAATATTGCATATCAGTGACAGTTTTCAATATCCTCGTGTCAGTTTTCAACATTGTCGTGTCATCTGGAACTGGTTAAAAAGCTGCTTGATGTTAAATGGCTCTAGATGAGGCAGTATTTCAGGCCATCATCTCCAGAATGGCCACTAGAATTGTTAGTGTGTATAACATCTGTATAAGGCAATGAAATGAAAAATGAGTCAGTCACAATCCAAAGAAGACAAGAAAGGAGAGAAGACTAACGGAGACAGTAGAACACCGACAGCACACAAGTGGAGAAAAGCGAGAGTAGATGAGCAAATGCTAGTTCATGGAAAGACAGTGTATTAACATCAGACAAAGCGGACTTTTTCTTTGACACAGGGTCTTGCTATGTAGTCCAGGGTGGCCTTGAACTCACTGTGTAGCCCAGGCTGGCCTCAATCATGTGGCATCCACTGCCTCAGCCTCCCAAGTACAGGGATAATAGGGATGCACCACCACGCCCAGCTAGTATTGGACTTTTAAGGCAAAAAGTATTCTAAAAAAAAAGATTCAATTCAAACTGGGCATGGTGATGCATGGCTATAATCTCAGCACTCAGGAGGTTGAGGCAGGAGGATACTTGTACGTTCAAGACCAGCCTGGGCTACATAGTAAACAGAAGGCCAGCCTGAACTGCGTAATGAGACTCTGTCAGGACAGAAAAAACAACAAAAAAAAAAAAACAGTTCATCAGGAAGATAACCTAATATCATAGTCTCAAAATACAAAAAGCAGGTAGACTCACAGAGAACCAAATAGCCTCACTTATAGTGGGAGATTTTTGTCTCCATAACTAATTTAAGAAGCAAACAAAAGTAAGTTTGAACAGCAGTCAGCAAATTTAGCTTCCCAGATAGAGAGATACACGTGGAAGTGTTTAGCAGTAGCCATGGTTTGACTAACTCACCAGACGCCAATAATATATCCCCAATTTGGTTAAAAAGAAAGTCTCCAGGCAGAGTCAGTGGGCAGAGTGTGAATCCTTGCTCCTTCCCTGTGTAACTGTGCTGCTTTTCTGTGCCTGTTTCCTTGGTTGTAAAATAAGGATGGAATGATGCCTACTTAATGGAGTCAGCACATTCCCTGAAACAGGGATGTGAAGTACTTAGAACCATGCCTAGCATGTCCTAGATATATAATATTTATTTATATTAGTAAATAAGCCACAAATAAGCCTACACAGTATTTCTAAGCTTATGTCAGTTTTGTAAGGAAGAACAAGCTGTTCTGTATATTCTCAATCTAGATTCCTATTTGCTGGCCTGTTTTTAAAGCTAAAGTTATTAGGGAGGAGACATGGCTAGCTAATAGTGGTGGTTACTTCAAGTCTCAGATATGGTTAGTGATGATGTGATTGTATTCTCAGAGTAAAAGAAAAAATAGTTTATTCATTTGTATTATGGCAGTTGTGAATAACTGTAAATATTGGTAATTAACTTTTTAAACTATTTTATAATACATAAAATTATTACCAAATACTTACAGTTTTTAATTAAAGTGAATGTCAGTTTAGAATTTTAAAATTTATGAGGTTGCAATATTCTACATTCTATGGTGAACTCTTAAAAGTGATAAAATAATTGCAAACCGTTTATGATGAAATGTTCAGTGAACCTTACAGGTACTGTGAAACATGGTTTGAAAAACTACTCCAAAGAATCCAAACTCTAAAATGTTCCAACATCCAAAAATTTTTGAGCTTTGATACAAATATTTCTGTAACGACAAATTGTAAAATCTGAGCACTTTAGAAAGGGGGAAGTCAACCTGTATTAGACAAGGTAAATGTGACCAACAGTAACTACAGGAATCAATGGAGCAGAGAAATACTATTAGTTAAAAGCAGTCTGTAATTGTCTTGCACTGCTTCAGACGTTTAAATTGTAAAATACAGAAAGTGTTTTAGGCTCTCTCTGCTATTTATGAAATAACAGAAATAAATTACTACTTTCAATGTACTTTAAAATAGTTTAATGTTTTATTTTCTTACTGATAAGAATGTTAAACATAGCCAGGCATGGTGGTGCATACCTCTGGACCCAGTACTCAGCAGGCTGAGGCAAGAGAATCTACACGTAGATTACACCTGGGTTACATAAAGTTCAAGGTTGGCCTAAACTACATAGAGAGACCCTGTCTCAAAAAGCAAAAACAACAACAGCAACAAAGAATTTTAAATATAAGCATTCAGTGAAGAAAAAAAAAAAAAAAAACAGAACATTCTAATAAGTAAAAGTAACCTTCCTCATAAGAATTGTATAGCATTTTATATTCTCACCAGAAATTTGCCAAACTGTGTGTGCTCAACATTTGAATTTTTACCAGACTAATCTCGTAGTTCGAACTTGCACTGCTCTGAGATTGAACATCTTTTAATGTGTTTAAGGGTCATTTTTACCACCTCCTGTGAATTATGTCTTCTGTCTTTTTTAAAACTTTTTTCTTTAATCTTCTTTCTTTTTAAAGAATCCTTTAAATGTTTAGGATGCAAAGATCTGATGTGTATATACACACACCTTTTCCCTCTAGTTGTAGTGTGAACTACAGCTTCTCAGAGTCTTGATAAGCAGATGCAGAACAGTGTGCGCTAATTCTCAAGAGTCCTCCGTATAGAAATTTAAGGGCAGTTCATAAGGATTATGGGAGTCCAGGCGCAGGTGAGGTTGTTTCAGAACACTCTTTGACTCACTGAGGTCCTTTCCTTAGGCACAGAATGGAAACTGGAACCTGAAAGGCAGTGGCTAGGAGGTTACAGTTAGTGAAGATTGAAAACACAGATAGTGATTTGAAAACCATGCAGATGCTTTAGGTTTGTGAAGATGCTGTGTAATTAGTCACAGAGACTAGATGGGCAGCAGGTTTTAGAACAGTCTTTGAAGCATTGTAGAGTTAACTGGCTTTTAACTGGGATTCAGGCACATGAATTCTTCATTAAAACTATTCCTCTCACATTGGAAGCTAGGTTGGCACACAGAAATAACCTGTGACATGGTATAAAGGTCAGTTTGGGGTAGATGGAAAACATTGGAACATACATTTTGTAGGTTATTTGAGCTTTAGTAGGACTAATTTTTCTTTAAAGCTATAGTTTTTAATCATGGATGAATACAGCGTTTTTCTCTGTTTGCTACCTTATTTAAGTTTTAGTTCTTAAAACACTTTCATTCTCATAATTTAAAAATGTTTACATAGGAATGTTATTTTATCAGTGCAGTATAGTGCATTATTACTTGACATATAGATGGGGTTACCCAAATGAAAAATTTAAACTGAAACAAATAGCTTAATGTTGATGACAAAGAAATACTCAAATGAAATGTCTTGATAAACAGATGCCAAAAACCATGCACATAATTGGGAATTTAAAAAAGGTTTTCTGTTTGTTTTGGGCAGTTGGGGATTAAACCCAGGGCCTTTGCACTAAGCTACATCCACATACCTTTTATTATTTTTAACTTCGAGACAGGGTCTTGGTAAGCAGTGCCCGGCTAGCAAACTTTCAGTCCTCTTGCCTCAGACTCCCAGAGTGTTAAGATTACAGGTGAGATAAATATTTTTATGTATAATAGAATACCTTAATTTACTTTTGTGATGTGTAAATTTGGAAGATTGCATTATATCACAAAGAAAACTGTGTCTTTATGATTTGTAGAAATAGAGTTTTCTCCTGTGAGAATTAGTACATTTGTCAGACTTTAGTTAATAATAATAGTGTATCTTCAAAGATATGTTTAAAAACATGTGTTCAAAAATCTTTTATTATAATCAGATTAGATATGTGGAAAGAAATGCTGTATAATTTAATTTTTAATAGCTTCTGTTGAGAGTTGTATTTTGAATTAACTTCTAATTACTATGTGCTCATATCGGTCAGTTTCGCACACAAGTGGGAAGGAGCTACCACTCATAATTTGACAGCTGGTTTTATTTTCCCTCAAAGTACCGGAATCCCAAGGCATGAGCCACACTGCGTATTAGATCCATGCCCAGCAGTTTATCCTCAGTAGGCCTTGACATTACTCTGAGAGGAAAAGGAAATTCAGAGGAGTCTGCCTTATTTTTTTTTTCAGACACTGGCCAAAAGAAGAATTTAGACAAGAAAGATGGGAGACGAATGTCTTTCCAGAAGCCTAAAGGGACTATTGAATACACTGTAAGTTATTTGTTTTTGAAAAAACAACTTGTAATTATCTTATTTAAGGATCCATCTATACTACAGATAAGGAAAGAATTGTTAATTGACATTTTAAAAATCTGTGCTCCTTTGAGTAACTTTTAATGTTAATAATTCTGAAGTTTGGAATTGCACTTTAGTCTCTTTCCTTAATGAGAAATTTTACTATGAGCTACAGTGATAGGTATTCCAGCAAATTGAATATCAGCAATACTTCCCTGAGAGTGAAAGTTCCTCTGCTGGAGTAATTCTTACCAGGTCAGGCTTTTAGGAAAATGTTTGCTTTGTTAGAATGATAGTCTTCCTTGTGTTGGCAGCAGTGCTGATACTAGTGCTAGTGATGGGTGGGGGTGGGTGGGGGGAGTGCTGGAAGGATAGTTGGCTCAGCCTCAGTCCTGAGAAGGAAGCTTCTCCTGTGTCCCAGGAATGGCCTGCTGTGTCAGGCCAGGGGAACCAAAATGTGAAGCTGACTGTGTGTGATGTGTGGCTGATTTGGGTTAATGTAAATAGTGTTGATTTAGGTAATGTTAATGTAGAACAATTACTTTAACTGAGCATAATTTTGTTGTTTTGTGTTTTTCTAACATTATAACTGTATTAGGGAGAAAATACTATTTTATACATGGATTTAGCAATAATCATTAAATGTTCTAGTATCATTCTTTTTTTTTGGTACCTGGGATCAAACTCAATGACCTTGCCCTTGCCAGGCAGGTGCTTATGCTGCTGAGCTAAATCCCTGGCCTTAGTATCATTTTGATTTTCCATAAATCCTTAAAATAGAACAAATTTTCAAAATTTTGAGTTACTCTTTTCATGTACTACATAATTGATTGTTGGAGATTTTAAGTATTTTGAAAAGGTCTGATATTAAACATTTACTACTGTCAAAAAACCTTATTTTAAGGTATATTATAAACTTTCTTGCTTATGTTTATGCCTACATAGTGAAAAGTTGAGAAAATCCGTTCACATAGTAAAAGATTCAATAATTTAATTTGATATATTCCTTAGCATTTATTAAGGTACAAGATTATAGGCCTAAGGTATAAGATACAATTGTTTGTATATGTGAGCGTGATTGCAAAGATTTATAGAGTTTTGAATTCAGGAATTTACTGTTGTTTCATTGCACTTCAGTAAAACTTCTGTTATGTATAGCAAAATTAAAGTTAAATTAAGAAACACTGTTTTGTGGGGGAGCAGGGTAACTGAAAGATTTTTCCCAAATGTTGTGAGCTTTGGAAAACAAGTATTGACTAGAAATCATATAAAACATCTTCTAAGAGGTCTTTATTTGGACTTTTATTTTTCATTTTTTATTCTTTATTCCACATGCTAAATTCTAAAAGCAACACCTTTCTAAAACTGGGTAAGATACCATTTTATACTCTAGTCTTACTGTAGCTCTAAGATACACAGGATTTGTGAAGAATTCATGTATCATCTTTAAATAACATGACTTTATTTAGGACAGATATATTTCTCTTAAAATAAAACTTTGTATCACAATATACTCTCCAAGTTTATTTCCTCTAAAATATTTATGATCTAGCTCAAATATATTTCCAGAGCACTTAAATATAGTACAGATATTCTGTAACCTTAAGATACGAATATAAATGTAGTTTAAGTGTATATAACCTTAAATTTATATATGTGCATATATACTGCCTAATTGTACAAAGTGAAATCACTGTAAGTGGAAATCAAAAGTAGATCTTAAAACGGCTATTTGGTACTATTTCCTTATTAACTAAGATTCCTGTGTCTTTCCACTAAAACATCCTTATTGTTATCAGACCCAGTACATGGTTTTACTTCCTACTCATCCTTCATTCCTTCTCATTTTACTTTCTTCTTGAGGTTGTATTCCTTTGTGAGGATTTGTAACTGGAAAATCAGATTGCATCTCAAAAATTTTTCTTGCATCCTCCTTTTTGGCTATCTAGCTGGCTGTAGATTTGTAGGTTGACTATTATTTTTCTATCAGCATTTTGAAGATGGTAATCTGTTGTCTTGTGTCCTTCTTTTACCTTGTTTTTGTTCATTTTTAGGCAATCTTTTTTTCCTTAAGTTGCTTTTAAGGTTCCTTCCGTCTTTATAGTTCTGCAATGTCACTGTGATAAGCCTAGATTTAGACATTATATTGATGGTTATGTTTCTTAAACCTTAGTAATCAGATCATTTATAAATTTTAGAAAAATTATCAGCCTCCTCCAAGTGTATCCTCTCTTCCTGTATCTGTTCTCTCTTTTCAGAACTCTGCTTTATTCTTGAAACTAATTGTGCTGTACTTTGCTATCATTGTACTTCACTGTCCTGTCATCTTGCTATCGTTTTGATTGTATCTTTCATCTACGTTGCTGGCTGCTCTTCTGTCCTTGATTTCACATGTGAGTGGTCCCTTGTTTCTTTTCACTTTTCTAATGATGTTGATTCTATCATTTAAAGAGCTTAAGAACTTCATGAACCATATAAAATGAGGCCAGATGCTTTTCTGTTGTTACCTGTCAAGAGTCTTACATTTCCTACTGTCACTTACATTTAACAAGTTATGGAAAACCTCCTCTTCCTACTTCTTTCTGCAGTGCTGCATTTCGTTATTTCCATTCAGTCTGTTTATTCACCCAGGCTGGAAGTTTAGAGTTGGTCACTTTGTCACATTTACTCCTCTGAGTCACAGTTTCCTTCCATCTATGGATGCTTGCTATTGAACCTTGGTTGGAAATCTGTACCTTCATCTCTTTTTGTCATATGCTGTACCATAAAAACTAATGGGCTGCAGGAGTGTCATTTTGGTTTTTATACATGTATTCTTTTAAATCCCATTGATCTTGAACCTGCTTATACATTGTCAGGTTATCACTAAAGCTGTCTGATTCTCATGCTTTATAACTTGATTTTTAAATTACCTTTGTCATCCTTTTAAAAAGCACTGTGAGGATAAAATATACTTAAAAGCATATAGTTTGAAAACTCTCATATATTACTGCAAATTAACATGGACTGTTTATATTATCTTAATAAAGTAGATGATAGAGGAGCATATTATGTAGATGAAGGAGTTTGCACAGATAGAAGGAAGCAAAACTAGGTTATTACCTCAATGTTTGGGATAAATTTGGTTTTACAGAACCATTAAAGAGAATATATACATTTATTGTATTTTTATCCACCACTCCCACATGCCTACTTTTCCTGATTTCTGAGTCTTCTACAACATAATTCTAAATGCCTTTCAGCCCTGTCCTTTACCACCAGTTATTCATTGTCCTTGAGATCTGTACTTCGTGAGATGCGTTGGATAGGTGGTTGAGGAAGAGATGGTATCCCACGAGCAGTTTGTATTTTTATTTTTATGTCTCCTCACCTTGTATTATCATTACTTTGAAACTGTTTTTTTTTTTTTAACGTTCTCTCTTCTCAAATTGTTTCCCCCTGTTGAAAACTCACCTTAAATCTTTTCTGTGAGACCTTTCCTTGACATTTGGAGCACAAGATGCCTGATCCATACTTAGGGGTGCTGCTGTCTCATAGATCTGTTTTGGTTTGCACTTCATCTGTTATATGACCTTCTGTCTACTTTCCATCAGGGATGTTCATTCCTCAAACGCTAAAGCCATATAGGTGGATTTTGTTCTCTTCAGAATTATCATAAGGCCTTGGATAAAGAGAACGGACCCCAAGGAATACAGTGATTGATCAAATGGCTTTTTCTTTTTCGGATAATTGACAAAATTCTATTTTCTAATATTGCTATAAATGTGATTATAAGATTGTATTAATGATTCAGGAACAGATTATATATAGTAGTAATTCACGAACAGAACTCAATTTTGATTCAGTTACTTTTCTGATACACAAACATATGGCAGAATATATACATAAAGATTGTTAGAAATAGTATTTTGAATTTGATACAGGTATATTTCACTAAAGTAACATTAGTATGTTTCTCATACTAATGCTTATGTTCCACAAACTATTTAGGAATACTGTATTATTTTAATGCCTTTATAAAGTTAAAATTACTTATATGTTATATATTTTGAAATAGCTTAAATTAGAGACCCACATATATTGTGATAAAATGTGCCCTTTTCATAGGTCAAGATCATTTGCTAACAAAACACAGTAGTTCTTAACACTTATCTCCAAAAATGAAAATATTTTTTATTTATCAAATACAAGATTGCTTTCCAGATATATTAAATTTTACATAGATGGTCATTAAATTTTATAATTTAGTTTTTCTGTTTTAACAAATTAAAATAATTCATTCTTTCTTTTAAATAGGTCGAATCGAGAGATTCCTTGAATAGCATAGCCCTGAAATTTGATACAACACCTAATGAACTTGTTCAGTTAAATAAGTTATTCTGCCGATCAGTCGTGACTGGACAGGTATTATCTTTGTTTAAATGTGTTGATGTTTAGAATAATTAAGCAGAAAGTATGCATTACGCATAGTTAATAATGCAGATGATTTGAGAAGAATAATTTTATGTATGCTTTGAAAATATTGGCCCTATGAATGCAAGTTAACTGTGATTATGTCTAATTGTAAATTGACTTTTCACATAAGCTATTGCTTTAGAGTTTTAAAAAATATTCAGAGCAGTATCGTGTACTGATACATGATTAAAAATTTCAATGCTTTAAAGGTAAGTTATCCTTCTATTTCAAACTTGTAATTTCTTTTCCAGAAACAGACAGTTATGAGGTCACCTACTCTACTTTCATCTACTTTCAGAAATATTGTGCCCTATTTTGAGGAGTTTTGTTTGTTTGATTCCTTATTCTGAATATAACTTTGAAAATATTCCATTTAAACACAACACTTTTTCTTGTATACATAAGTTGCATCGTGTTGCTATTTTCCTAGGTAACTAGTTGCTGTAAGCTTTAGGGTGTTTCTACTCCTGCTAATGTTAACATTGTTGTAGTGAACACTGTGATAACTTCTCTGTTTACATTTATATTCATGTCTTTCTTTGGGTAAATTCCTAGAAGTAAAATGGCTGAGTCATAGAGAAATGCACATTTTAAATTTTAACTTGCCTGTTTATCTCCAAAACAAGGGGCTCTAGTGTCTGAGAACTGTTGCTTCTTACCACCTCTTGACAGTATGTCTTATCAAATGTGTCTCGGTTAATTTTGAATACTCTTTTTTTTTTTAACTATACTTGGCCTATTATGGTAATAAATATTATTACAATATGAAAATTTTTATTTTTTCTGTTTTATTACTGAAGAGCACTTTAATGGTGCGTGCTTAGAGCAATCTTCTGATTACTAACATCACAGTTGAACTGAATGTTTATATGCCATTTTCTTGGAGGTTCTGTATGTTCCGGACCCTGAATATGTCTCCAGTGCCGAGAGCTCTCCATCTTTGAGCCCCGTGAGTCCTCTGTCACCAACGTCATCTGAGGCTGAATTTGATAAGACTGCTGTAAGTACCATGCCTGGGAAGATAGCTGTGGAGAAATCTCTCAGTATAGACTGCATTGTTCATGTTTTTTATTCAGCTCTCACCCTAGTTAGGATTAAATCACAGATTTTCATTGTTAAATTTGTAAAGCAAAACATTCTTTCAATGAACCAGACAGTTTAAATTGATATACCTTTTGTGGCGGTGGTCCAGAGATACTAACTCTATACTGTAAATGCTATATGTAATTTACCTTACAAAGGAATTTTGCCTGGAAAACATGAGATTGTTCTGATAGGAAGTTCCAGTCTAATTTGAATTTTACTTCTATTTCTGTGAATAGAAAATACTAGGTACTCAGGACTCTTAAATGAGTTCCTTTTTGATAGCCTGACTTTTAAAGATAATAAGTTATCATTTTAGTCACTCTTCCAAGTATTAGTGTAGATTAATTTATCTAGCATTAATAAGGAGTGTACATTCTGTGCATACATTTTACAAGTTAATTTCAAGCCACCAAACTTAATCAGTTTGATTAAACTCGCTGAAAGGAATCCTATCCGTTTTCCTTCTCTGTGTAGATCAGCACTCATCACAACCTCCCACTTTCATGAAGAGCTTGTTTAGCTGTGCAGCACTGCTCCTGCATCAGAGCTGGGGCCCCTGCGTCAGAGCCAGGGCTCCTGCAGGGCTCCATGCGTGGCCTGGGTGACCGTGAAGACACCTCTTTCTTCACTGCCTCCATGTGGCCTCGTAATGTTTAAGATACCAATTGACAAACTGGTAACAAAATATAAATTGTTAATTAATTTACCCTCAGTTACTCATTTCTTAGTGCTAGTGTTCCACATGTACTTTCTGAGCTCTGGTATTCCACCTTTTTTGTGGAATACTTAAACGTTATTGATAATGTTTTAGCCTCCCTAGAGACTTTTTTCCTGTGCTGTGTGTGAATGAGACAGACAGAGGGATGAGGTCTTTTCCAAACGTTGTGCCTGTTGCTTTCCTTATCTGTATAAATATGGAAACATTGTACTTTAGAGAGCCACATCAAAGGAATGAGGCTAAAAATATTCCCTACCTGGAAAGAATCTCTTCCCTGAAATGCTAGGAACCTGAAGTGTTCCAGCTTCAGACATTTTCAGATTTTGAAGTGTCAGCAAGTATATAATGAGATGTCTTGGTGACAGCCCCCCCACCCTACACAGGAAGTTCACGTGTATTTTATATTCACCTTCCTTCGACACAGAGCCCGAGGGTGATTTCACACAGGGCTTTAGTGTCCCTGGCTTTTGGCTGCAACCACTCGCCTAAGGTCAGATTTGGAATTTGCCTCTTGTGGCTTCATGGCAATACTCAGAAGATTTTGAGATTTGCAGCATTTCAGATTTCTGGTTTTCATACTAGGGATGCTCAGTCTGTATACATTTGGTCTCTGTTCTGATGAAGAGTAGAAATCAGATTTTAATGATAGTTATTGCTGAGAAAAAGAACAGGGACAAGAAAAACTTTTTCAACATAGCCATGCCGTTTTCTGAGGGACTTATAAAAGAGATCAGAGCTGTGATGGAAAATAAGGCTTAAATTAAATAATGTATTACAATAAGAGACACAGCACCATGAATCCTCCTCAGAACACGTTCCCTCCCTCCAAGCACACTTATCCAACATCCTTGCTACTTCCTGAAGCAGCTCTGAAAGTCCTCTTTTGTGTCTTTAGTTGCATTGTTGTAGCTGCCTTGATGTCCTGAATCAGTTAAAAGTTTTTCTCTTTTATGGTCATTTTGTCTTTGTGGAAGAGCCAGAAATCAAAGGTACTGATGAGTAAAGTGGATAGGGACACACAGTAATAATTTTAGGAGTCCGCCTTTCTATAGGATGGCATTTGACAAAAGCATTCAATTATATTTTTTTATCACACCTCCTTCATACACTCACAAAAGAGACTTCCAGAACTGCTTCAGAAGGTGGCAGGAATGATGGGATAAGTATCTTTGGAGTAAGGAATGGAGTATTTTGAGGTGGGTTAATAGCAATGTGTCTTTAACTATAATAAAGCTTAAATTTAGACACAAATTGTATTTTTCAATCAGCCTTTGTATCTGCAGAAGGAGGCAATTTCAAAAGAAAGAGCTCAGTAGCATTGGGTTAATTTAGTTCGTTTTTCAAACCCTAAAGCAGAATCATGTGAAAAGGTAAACTCTTAACATCTTTGCAGACTAGAATCCAATGTGGTCTCTTCCTGTCTCTCAGCTTTAAACCAAATCTGCATACCCCTTTGTTTTCTAGGACAGCATGAAATGCAAGAAAAGGTCCAGTGAGGACCAGGTTTTCTCCTGTGTGAAAATGTTCTCTTCAGTTTTGTCATGGGGTATAAAAGCTGGAGAGAATAAAAAGACCTGGTCAAATCTCCTGTCAAATGAGGTCCCAAAGTATCCTGTAATATGAAGACTCTATGACTGTGTTCTTCCCCTGGGGAGGGGTCAAGGGAAGAGATCAGAGGAAAGAGTTCTTCAGCTTCCTTGCCCCAGGATGATAGCCATAAGCTTCTATCAAAAAGATTATGTGCAGTAGTTAAGTCTCTTACAAACAGTGATTTTATAATCTTTAGTTGTATTTTTAAAAATTATGTTCATTATCAGACTGCAAAATGTTCCTGTGTAATTGTCTGCGTATCTAAGGTGCTAGTATTTTCTATACGTGTTGGATTTATCTCCTCTACTTCATATGTTTAATGTGTATCCCAAGAAGCAAGGATATATTTTATTAAGTATAGTTAATATTGATATTAAATAATGTCTGTTAGTATTGGTCATTTTACTGTATTTTCTTCCCATAAATTGTCATTTTATATTTCTAGTGGCCACTAATCAGGTTTCTGAATGTCTGTCTTGATAGCGGCTTATCTGTGAGCCTAAAATATTTTGCTCCTGGCTTCATTAGAGTATTTGGTTTGATTTTTTTTAGTAATTTGTTTTTGTATAAAATATAATATTTGAAAATTTACAGGCAAACAGTTTTGTACCTTTTTCTTTACTTGTGAAGACTTAAGAGGTCCAACCCAAGCAAGAGTGAAAAAAGAGGAACATTGCTAAAATTGGCTATGTCAGATACAAATTTTAAGCATTCTTGAAAGTATTATTATTCTGGCCTCGGATTTATGAAGTGGCATCTGTGTGTGTCCCTACAGACACTCTGCACTTCTGTCTTCCTTGGGCAGCAGAGGCTAGCACTAGACTCCCATATTTTGCTTCTGTGGCCTTTAGGATCACCAGGAATAGCTGAGTGTGAAGAAAAGAGAGCTAGATAGGAACATGTCTACTCCTTCCGAAGTCACTGTGGAGAGGCTGTGTTCTTCCAGGTCTGCTATTTTTGACCCCCTTTTCTCCTGAGCCTCTCCCCGTCATCCCTGTCCATCTCCACTGAGGCCCTTGTTCCCCTCCTTACCTCTTCAAGAAGTGTTACCCTACCGAAGCCTCCGGGGTTTGCCTTGGTGTTTTGTATTCTCCCTTGGTAAATAGTTGCATTGTTCAGCTTTCTTAGTTACTCAGTCTGATGCACTGACCAGTGCTTATTACTTCTATTTTGTAGAGGAGGAAACTGAGGACGAGATGTTAACTAATTTGCCTCTCAGGTCACTCAGGAAGCTAGTAGTGGAACTAGGATTTTAGTTAGTGCAGTCTGTGTTACTCCTGTATAGTAGAATTGATAACTCAGAAACAACAGCTGCTCAATAGATAATGGATCCAAAGAGCTAAGTAGTAATGAACCATGGTAGACTCGTGCAGAGAGAACTGCCACTTTGCACTATTAAGATTAACTTTCACAACCTTTTTATGAATATAGAACCTACTTTTGTTTTCTACTTGTTTTTAACCTTTATTCATTATGCTAATACCATTTGAAGTTATAACTACTGTGATACATTTATAAATTCAGAGTAAAAGATGTATAAAATAACTAATGTGCAAAAATGAAATAATTTTAACTTTTTATGCATTGTTCTGTTATTGTAATTCATTTAAGGAAGGGATATGTAGATATTCATTTTCTTTAAAATGATTTGTTTTATAATCTAATAGATGATAGCAAAATAGAATTTCTATTAATAGCAGTTGGACTGGAATACATGTCATAGTAAGGAAACACAATTTTGAAAAACATATTAAGAAGTTCTAGAAAAGACCTACATGAAACCCTAATGGAGGAAAAGGTATTTTAAACAGACAATGGAGGTTAAGCATATGAAACACTTCTCTCTGTGCACTGACGGTGCTTCCACAGAGAAGTGGCTGTTGTGCACGAGTCATGCAGTTCCTGTGTTGTGGAGCTCGGATGCACCTACGACAGTCTCGATCCAGGCAGCCGCTGTGTTCCCCTGCCTCTGGTCCTGGCCAAAGAGTGAGTCGCTGGGCACTGACAAGCTCAGAGATCGTCACAGACATTCCCTCCAATCAAACAAGTGTGGGTGGAACAGAGAATTAAAAAGAAACAGGGTCACACCTAGAATCCCAGCACTGGGAGCTGAGGAAAGATGACTGTTGTGAATTGAGACCATCCTGGGCTACACGTGAGCTCAAGGCCTAAGGTCAGCCTGCACTGCATAGTGAGACCCTGTCTCAAAAAAAAAAAAAAAAAAAAAAAAGTTTTAATAAGTTAGCTTATAGTTCAGAAGTGTTGTTTAAAATGATGGAAGGGTGAAGAAAAGCAGTTTTAATATGGCTGCACTTTTAGTAATGCTGTTCTGTTGTTTACATAACTTTAAAGTTACCAGTTGGCTGCCTTCATTTTTCTGGCCTTTCTGTAGCGAAGGATCATAGGCCAATTGTGTCACGACAGAAACTCATCTCCTCAGATGCGGAGGCTGAAGTCTGATGTCAGGCTGCGTGCAGGGCCCTTGCCTCTCTAGATCTACAGGGCTGCAGCCATCCTTACCCAGCATCACTGGGAAGCCTTGGCGTTCCGTGGTGTGGGGCGCGTTGCCTCAGCTCCGCCCCGTGCCTCACAGGGCTGTTCGCTCATCGTGTCTTCACACAGTGCTCCTCGCTTCAGAGGCAGCAGCAGTCAGGATGAATTGAGGGCATACCCCACGCCCCTGCAGCCTCAGTTTAGCAGTGTCTGTACCAGCCTCCTTCCGGATGAAGCGCCAACCTGGAGGGTCGGGGTTGACATCAGTGTAGTTTGGGAGGCATAGTCAACACACGAAGCACATTCGGATTCATTTCAAGAGAATTAGACTTGGTGGTACAGAAGTTAATTTATAGTGTAAAGTTTAATGTGTGATTTTTAAGAAGAGGAAAACTTGAGAAGAAATTTAACTATACTTAAGTGCGACTTTCAAAAATGTTTCAGCAAATATTCTTCATTTATAGATGAGAAGTTATATGGAAGAATGTGGTTAGTTTCTCAGGGTGAGGAACTTGTGAATATTTGTGAATTCTGTAAAACAAACCCCCTTTTAAATCTTACTAATGACATAAATAAGCAGCATCTTGAAGTTGTATACCTATGTACCTGGAAACAGACATAAATTACAGATAATAGCAGATGTGGAAGAAGTTATAAAAGCTAGATGACAATGTCAGTGCAGTTTGAAAAGGTTAAGTAGTGCATGCACTTCAGAAATTCCTCTCGCATATGCTGTCCTTAAGTCGCAAACCTTTTGCCTTTCTTAGTCTCCATCTCTGTATTTTTCAACTTAAAGCTACTGATACCTAATCCATAAAAATTATATGTATGAAATATATTTTGTAAAATATGAATATGTTAACTTTAAGAGTTTTAAACTTAAATTTTAGTATGTGAATATATGCAACTTACTATTTATGTGAACCCATAAGTTATAATAGTTATATAAATAAAAATTCCATACAGAATATAACAAATTATGTCAAATACAGTCTATTCTATACAGTTCTGCTTTTAACCTAGTTCCCAAGAGGCTCAGAGCCAGATCCAAAGCCCCAAGTGTGACATAAATGGCTTCTTTCATTACCATTGTACTTTTTTATTCACTCTTGGTTTTTGTAATTTGTATTTTATTATTGTGCATGTTGATTTCAAGCATTCTTGACTTCTTCTAAGAAGTGGAATGTAAATCTGAAAAATATAGTTAAATGTAGTTTATAGGAGGTACTAAGCCTGTAATGCTAGCGCTAGGGAGGCTGAGGCAGGCAAATCGCCACAAGCTGGAGGGCAGCATGGAAATACAAATTGAGTTTAGGGTCTTCCCTAACTGCATAGCAAGATCCTGTCTCAACCACCCCCAAATTGCTTTTCAAAAAAAAAATATAAGAGATAAGCGTATTAATGATCTATTGAATTGAAAGAAGAAATAGTGCACGTTGCTTTTTATGGTATAGTGTACATTGCTTTAAAAATAAACATCTTTTAAGTATATTGCACGTACATGGTACATGCAATAACTATAGATGTTAGTATTTGTATACATGTATGGCTTTTACAACCTGTGTTTTAACTGTATGTTGCTTGCAAACATTTCTGTAAATTTCAACCAAAAAGGGACAAAAACACAGTAAAATCTCAGCAAGAAGTGACATAGAGTGTTTGAAGTTACTGGTTTATTGTAATGATTGATAGTAATACTGAATGACATAGTCAAATTGCACAAACAGGATGACTAATTCAGTATTTTAAAACTACTGTCCTACCAATCCTTAGGTTTTTCACATTTGAGTATGCAGGGCTAGATAGATATTTATACTTTTTATTTTTAAAAATCTTGCCTTTGCTGGTGGCTGAAACAAAATGATACTGACAAATATTAGAAAGTCCTCAGATGAGTTTCAAAACCACTGCACTAAGAGCCTGAATTGCTAAATACCAGTTAAAACGAGCTACCTGGAGATGCTGGTATTTTGAATAATGAATTTTTATATAAGAAGTCTGATAATTCATCTGAAAAACTTCAATTTTTTAAAAAAAATCTCTTGTGCTATATTTTATGTATTTGCTAATAAGCCAATTTTAGGATTACCTTGGAAAATTAAGATTGCTATAGATACTGAGTAGTAGAATTTGGCTCTATGTTTGAGAGAACCTGAGAGCTCATGTTATTTAGTGAGGTACCGCCCTGTAAGGAAAGCATTGACAGTATACTGTATTCTTACACATAAATCATGTACACATATATAGCAGCAGGGTAACAGGGCTATCAGTTATCAGTCAGATATGTTGATAGCTCTGCCCACTCGCAGGACCTTTTGGGTAGCTCTGCGTGAGTTGTTCTTGGTGCGTTGACCCCTCCTTTGGTAGCAGATCCACGAGGGACAGTTTAGGTGTTGCAGGTAAATCACAAGTTTTTTGCAGCTCAGCTTCATCTTACTCATTTGGCAAGTTACAGAATTTGATGAAGACTTTTTTGAAGTTTCCTTCAAAACTAAGATCATTATATATGTTTTGAGTTAAAAATTAAATGGCCCATTTAAAACACTTAGATAAGCAGGTTTTCAGTAACCATCCATTGAGGCTATCAATATCACCTATTTGGTCAGCTGTGCTAAATTAATTTATATACATGATGAAAAGATGTCAGGTGTGTTAAGTATCAAAGACAGCAGAATGGGTACAAAGTTGATCATTTGCAGCAGAATATGAAAAATTTAAGAATTTTTAACAAATACAGTGTTTTGTGATCATTAAAATCTAGGTTATTAAAAGTGTTGAATAATTGCATACTAAGTATACTTGATTTGCAGTATATTGACTGGTCTGCCCTTCCTTCAATGAGTATCTATGAGTATCTGTTCCAGTGCTAAGGATTCATATGTGTTTTGGGAGGGATAAATGAAAGGAATTCTAAAAAGGATTTGAAGAAGGTAGATTCGTCGATTAGGAAAGAAAAAAATCATGTGAAAGTTTGGTATCTCTTTTCACTTACCTCAGAGTCTACAAGATTGAAAGCAATGTTAGCAACTTTTATGGTTTTTTTATGAGTACATATTTGTAGTACATAATATTTACATTCCTTGTGGGGAGTTGGTGCATGTATGTGACACATCTCAGTGCCTTCCCCCCCCTTTCCCTCTCTTTCCTCGTGCTTCCTTCATTTCTTGTTTCCCTCCCCTTTGAGAAAGATCTATCTCCCTACTGCTTATTTCCTGTCTTTTATTTTGCTCTTTATTTATACTTTGGGCTTTCATATAAGAGAAACAATGTGATATTTAAATTTATGTGTCTGATTTATTTCACTTAACATGATGGTGTCAAGATGCATCCATTTTCCTACAAATGACTCCAGTTTATATTTATGGCAGATTAATACTCCATTGTATGCAAATACCACATTTTCTTTATCCTTTCATCTGTTGATGGATATAGGTTACTTCCAAGGTTTAGCTATAATGAGTTGTTCTACTATAAACTTAAAGTCTGTATGTCATGTATCACTGTAATATGGTGTCTTTAACTCTTTCGGGAGAATTAAAGGAGAATAGTTGGGTTAAGTAGAATTCCTGGTATTATGTTTCCATAATACTATGTTTCTACCTGTTTCCATAGAGGTTGACTAGTTCACATTCCCACCAGCAATCTGGAAGATCAATGTTATTTATTATTTTCAAAAGCTAAATTAGAACAGGTAGAAGTTATAAAGCCCAGAATCTTGCTACTATATAAACTCTAGAAAGCAATGTGTATGTTCATAAGGTACAGAATACCTCTTTGGAGATACTTAAAACAGGTCTAAAGGCATCTGTATACTTTCCTCCAAGGTAGAAAATGTGGAACTTCCATGGAGGGAATTTCTATGTAATGTTTAAAGGGTCTGTGAACTTGAATATAAAAATTTTAAGTGCAGTCTAACATTTTTTAAATTAAGAAGTATAAAAGCAAACAAATCAATACCAAGAATACCTGTGACTTGTCAGTATATCTCACTGATGTTTTCAGATCACTTTTGAATTGTAGTTACCACAAAATGTCATTTACAGTCATTAAGCAAGAATTATGTTCAACATTAGAGTTGTCATTCACCGCTCAATGTTGTTATTTAATGCATTAATAGAGAAGAATACCTATCACACTATTTCTAATTTATTTTTTAATGTCTTGATAATTATCAATATATGTAATTGTTTTTGCTTTATAAGACTATATTTTAACCATTCAACCACACTGATAAACAGTCCATAGATTGCATTGTGAGAATGGCTTGTGGTTTTGGGAAAGCTACACTATGATCTCAGTGGTCCTTTGTAAAGCAGTGTTGATAAACTCATTGTAGTTTGAAAATTCAGACTTGTCCAGTGAGTGGGTTTTGCTGTGTACCTAAGTACCATGGATAAGGCTTTCATCTTTTCTTTGCTCCCAACATCTCATTTATATTACATATTCATATCAGGATTAGTACTTTAATTCATGAGTGCCTAAGCATCTGTGTGTGGGAGCATGAGTGTAAAGATACCTGTGATGTTGATTTCAATGCTTCCCAGAAGATTATATATGAGGACATGCATATATGTATATATTAAATATGGCACATACACTGTATATGTTGTGTATGTGTATATATCACTGAAATGTAAGTTTTATTTGTGGTTTCCCCATTGCTGCACACAAAATCTCACACCCACTTCCTGACACCAACTCCTTAAAGAGATTTGATTTGGCTCAGACTTTAAGGAGATTCCATCCATGGTCCCCTGGTTCTAAAACAGAAACATTATGGTAGAAAGGGTGTGGCGGAGTAGAGCAGGTTAGTTTATCAAGGCTGGAATTAGAGCAGGGCAGTGGTGCTAGAGAGGAAGGGTGGATGAGGAGGCAGACCTGGAGCCCAAGACCATACCTGCACAGCCCATCCACATACACCAGAAAGTCTCTAGAGTGGGTCCTAAAGCTAAGCAAGTTGATGCCATATGGAGCATGCCAACATGACCTTCAGAATGTGGACAAGAAGAAAGAACTTACTCATTTGTTCATTTGGCTTTAATAATTACTGTTTTACATAGGTTTTTTTAAAGTGCTCTTTCCTTTTTCTTTTAAGAATTCTGATGCAGTCCATCCAAAAGAAGCAACTCCTGCATCCGCTATCACTGGTATTCGACCGGCACGAGTTGTATCTTCAACATCTGAAGAAGAAGAAGCATTTACTGAGAAATTTCTTAAGATTAATTGTAAATACATCACTAGTGGCAAGGTAACAAATGATACTTTACATAAAACTTGTAATCCTTCTTTATTCACTATTAATAATTAGAGATTTGGGGCATTTATGTTTTGAATCCTCAGTGCCGGAATATTGAAACAAGGTATTGGTGATAACTGAGTTTGAGTTAGTGTGGACCGTATTCATAACTGAAGAGACTGGTGATTTGTTGCCATTGTTAAAAGGCAGCAGGATGTCAACAAATTCAAAGTGATGCACATTTAAGTTATTCCTGCTGGGATATTTCAAAAAGCATGTTAAAAAAAGACTACTTCTGGGTAATGCTAACTTTCCCAAACTTAGCATCACACACAAAAAAGATAACTGTTAATTAAGATACCTGAAAGTATTTGAGGTATATTAGTTGGTTTATCAACTCAAAATAATCTTATAGAAAAGGTAGTCTTATTTCTTCTCACAGGAAAAAAAAAAAAAGTCCAGAAATTTGACAAGGTTAAAAGACTTATGATGGTCAGAATTTGAACCTGATTTGATTGTGTTTATGTACCGCACTTGGCTGCCTTTCTAATAAAATCTTCCAGTTTGCAAAGGAAATGCTGTAAATTCTGAATTGAAAAGTAAATTCCAGGATTTACTTAGAAAGTGACCATAATGTGATAGGGACTTGAGAAATTATACATGACAATCATGACTTTATACTTACAATTCATAAATTGTTTTTAAAATACGAACATTCAGTTGTCCCTTAAGTGGTGTTTCAGCTGCATCGCAAAATGCAGCTAAATACGTTATATTTTCATATTTTCATTCACTTCAAAATATTTTTTCTTTTTCTTTGCCCTATAGAATATTTTGAGGTTTGTAATTTTTTGGAAATTTTCCAGATATCTTTATGTTACTAATTTCTGATTTAATTCCGTGTGCTCAAAGAAAGCACTACTGCTTGACTGCCTGATTAACTGTGGCCTGTTTGGTCCAGACTGTGGTGCCCTGAGAAAGGTTACCCAGACACCTGAAGAGAGCGCCTGTTCTGTTGGGGTGGAGCATCTTACACATGGCAGCAAAGTCAAATTGGGTGACAGTGTTGTTCTGTATCTCTACTCTGATTCTCTATTTCTTCGGTCAGTTACTGACAAAATGACGTGAAAATATCACACTACAATTGTGTATTTGTCTATTTTCTTCAGTTCTCTGTTTTTGATTCATGTATTTTAACTCCGCTATTAGATATAAAAGCCTTGAACAATATGTTCTCTTTGATGATTTAGCTTGTCTGTCCTCTTGAAAACCCTCTTTATTCATGGTAATTTTCTTTGCTGTGAAATCTACTTGGTAAGAACTATTATAGCCATGTCACCTTCCTTTTGACAAGCGTTAACATGGTTTATTTCATCTGTTTCCACTCTTTGCTTTGCCTATCTTTATAAAATTGGTGTCCTGCAGGTAGCATGTAGTTGAATCTTGCTTCCATCCATAATCTCTGCCTTTAATTGGATATGCTCTTTGATATGGTTAGGTTTAAATTTACTTTCTTGCTGTTTGCTTTTTTCTTTGTGTCTCACCTGCCCTCTTTTTTGTTCTGTTTTATTTTGTGTTTTTTGCATTAAGGTTTTTATCATCTCCTTTGTTGGCGTATTAACTGTGACACATGATTAATGGTTGCTGTAGAATTTATAATATATATCTTTTATATAGTCTCACTTCAGAAGCATAGCATTTTATATACGTAAGAACACGGTTGACCCTGGAGCATCACAGAGGATAGGGACATTGACCTCCCATGCTGTTGAAAACACATGTACGACTTAACCTTGTAATGGCCTGCAATTGATGGGGAGCCTTATTGGTAACAGAAACAGCTGATCAACACGTATGTCGAGTGTTAGACATACTATATCTAGCGAAAAATGCCAGAGAACTACAAGATAGCATTTTTATTGCAATACACAGTTTCCTGGAGAGACGAATGGCTTGCATAGATGTTATCAGTGTCACGTAGCATAGGTGACTGAGCCCCCAAGCTCCCTGTGTCCCTGCTGTAATGCAGGAGAGGCTGCGGTATTACACAGCAGTGCAGCAGGTCCTGCAGGGTGCTTTGTGAGAGGTGACACGAAGCTGCGTGTTTACATCCATGCAGACTGCTCTCTGCATTGCCCATGGCATGGTCTAGAAATATCAGGGCAGAAGTTTTGATAAAATTGTCACTTTTTATCATAGATTTGTGTACATTATGGTACCTAATCATAAAATAGATCATTGACATATATTTTATACATTCATAATAAACATAACTTGTTCTTAATGTCTTTGATTTATCCAAACCACACATTTCATCAGGGAGTTTTTTCAAATTGTCATAGATCACATGCATACACAAAATTATACATGTAAGAGGGTCAGAACTGCAAACCCATTTTGTTCAAGAGTAAACTATACTTTCAAGCCTTTCCCCAGCCTTTGTGGTCTTACTATTCTACCTTTTATTTCTGCATGTGAGAAACCTCAAATATATTGTTATGTTGGCTTGAAAAAGTTAATTGAACGTAATGTTAAAAGTAAGGAAAAGTCTGCTACACTCACTTACTTATCATTCTATGCATTTTTTAAAAAATTCATTTATCTAGATTGACATTTTGGTAGTATTTTTCCTTTATTGGAACACTTTTAAACTTTTTATGATGCACTTCAGCTGGAGATTCTTTCAGTGTTTGAATGTCAACAAAATGTGTTTTTCCTTTTTGCATGGTACTATTGTATTTATTCAAAAGCACATGTGTATATATAAGCAGTACTATAAAAAGAATTCTTTTTTGGGTGCTGGGGATCAAACTCAGGGATGACCTACCATTGAGTCACATCCCCACCCCTTTCTATTTTATTTTGAATGGCATCTTGCTGAGTTGTCCTGGCTGGACCTGAATTTGGGATACTCGTGCTTCAGCCTCCGGCAGCACTAGGAGTACAGGCATGTGCCTCCATGCCCGGCTCTTAGTTTTTATTTCTTGCTTCTGTCTCTTTTACCCTGTGTGAATGTCTTTAAGTTAATAAATTTTATTTTGTAGAGGAATTTTAAGTTGATAAAAGAATTAAACAGAAAGTTCCCCTGTAACCTCTGCCCCGTTCTCTGTTATTAACATTTATGTAATATGTTTGTTACTTTCATAAACCTGTATTCAGACACTGGATTCTTTGGTCCACACGATTCAGTGCTGTGTTTTACGTTCTGTGGGTTCACAGCTTCCCTGTTGACCAAGTGTATTACTCGTGTATCCACCATTGCTGTGCTGCACAGACTCGTCTCATGCCTTCCGATCCCATGTGCCACCATTACTCCTCCTCTCATTCCTCTGGGCTTCTGCCAGCTGATGACTGTCTCACAGTCTTGTCATTTTCAGGGTGCCATGTGACGAATCAAATAGTTGGGTTGTAGGATTTCAGATTCACCTCTGTAATTTAACAGCATGTAAGAGTCCTCCGAGTCTTTTGTGGCTTAACAACACCTCATTTCTTTTTATTGCTGAGTAACATTCCACTGTGGAGGCTGTATTCCAAGTTATTTACACATTTCCCCTTTACCGAGGGAACCATGTCCTGGTTGATGCCAGCCTTTGGCACTTACAGAGAGGCTGTTCTGAACATGTCAGTGTGCATGTGCTGTGGGCTTGTGTTTGCACTGTACTTGGATGTGCCAAGGAGCACATCTCAACGAGGTGTAAATGTGTACAGCTTAGTAAGAAACCGCCACATTTCCAAGTGCCTGGGACCTTCCGTATCCTGTGAGCAGTGAGAATTCCCTTGCTCAGCACCTCCCTGTATCAGGTGTTCCCAGTTGTCCTGCAGTTTAGCCATCCCTGGTCCTATGGGGCTTAACTAGGACTTCCTCGGGGACATGGGGTGTGAACATCTTCTCACATGGTCACACGCTGTCCGGGATCGCCTTCTCCATCTGCTTCAGTTTGAAAGATGCTGTAATAGACACAGAACCACGTTGGCAGGGCTTTCTTTCTCTTTTAGAACTCTGATGTTCTATAAGAAAAAGTATGTTTGATTATATTAAAAAATGTTCTTCTTGTCACTAATTTTGAACAATTTGATTATGGTGTACCTTGGTGTATATTTTCATATTTGTTTTGGTTCTTCAGCCAAAGCTGAAGAAGCTGGAGATCTGTGGATTTGTAACTAACTTAATTCAAATTTGGAAACTTTTTGGCCATATTTCTTCAAATACTTCTTTCTCATCTTTTTTTATTCTCTCTTTGAGAACTTCAGTTATGTTGTTTTTTTGGCTGTTTAACATTATGTCATATAGCTCCCTGATACTCTTTTCATTTTTTTTTTCCTTTCTGTATAATTGTAACTGTTGTATTTAAGTGCAGTGTTTTCCATCATGTATGATCTGTTCAGTACATTCAGAATATTTTCATCTCCGTCCTTGTCAGTCTCCATTCTGTAAGTCCAAATGGGGTCTCATATTTTCTGTATCTCCATTTATCATTCATAACCTCTCTATTAGAATATAGTTTTAATAATTATATTAGTGCCCTTTCTACCAAGTTTCTTTCACTGTCTCTCAGTGTCTTTTTGTGTTCATTAATTTTTTTCTCTTTGTTGAAGGTCACTTTTTCCTGTTTCTTCTTATGAATAATAGTTTCTCCTCAGATGTCAAACACCATAAATTTTATCTTCTTGGGTACTGGCTACTTTTGTTCTCTTGCACATACTGTATTTTTTTTTTCCAAGGATGTGGTTAAATGTCTTCAAAACAGCTCGATCTGATCCTGGCTTTAAATTTTGTTCGACAAGCCCACAGCTGCCCTTTTCTGTAGCTGAGGTTCCCCCTTGTTGAGACACTGCTGCTGGCGCTTCTGAGGCCTGCGAATGCAGGTTCCCTCTGCTTCAGGAGGCCACAGCTGCTCCTGACTGCAGACCCTGGGATCTGTGTGCTATGTCTGCAGAGCGCTGCTTGCTCATCTCTGGGTGTGTTGGGTGCAAAGCTGGTGGTTGGCACACTTCTCCGCTCAGAGCGTGCTCTCTGAACCCAGAATCTTTCTGCTGAGCAGCACTTCTTGTCCCCTTCTCCTCACACGCTTCCTGGAAGTCCTCTCGGTGCACTGTGCCAGGAATGAGTGTAGAGAAATCTTCCTTGGTGTATTAGTCAGGGTTTTACTAGAGAGAACAGATATAACACAAGATATACAGATGTAAAAGAAACAACAAGATTGGCTTACAGTGGTCAGCCAGAGTCGGATGAGGAAGCATGTAGAGGTCGTCTACACACTGGAAGCCGAAGGATTCAATCCAAGGTCTGGAGTTCACCTTAGTGTCTCCTGCAAGTCCACACCAGCAGGCTGATGGGTCTGTGACAGAAGGCTGAAGGCTGTACCATGGAAGGCTGAAGAGTCTGTGTCGGAAGGCTGAAGAGTCTACACTGGAAGCCAGGAGACAAGGTCCAACCAAAGGGGAAGACTGGAGCTTCTCCCCAGAATGGAATGCATTTGTCCTTCCTCCTTCCTTTTTACACCTCCAGGTGATGAGCCACCCTAGGGTGGGTCTTCTTCCACACCCTTGGGTGTAGAATTGCTAAACCCATTTAGTTAAACTTCTAAATGTCTCAAGTTGACACAATCAATCAACCACTACACTTGGTTCTCCTTGTTCAGATATCACTCACTGTCCAGCAGCCTTCCAGTATGGAAAATGTCATTTCATGAATATTGTGTGTTTTCAGTAGTCTTAGGCAGAAACTAGTTTTTGGTTCAAAGGGGAAGTTATTTGCAGGTATCTCAATGTGCTTTAAGGATCAAAGCGTGCACAGGGCCATGGGCCGCACCCTGATGTTGGGATGTAATGTCTTGTTGGAGGCAGCTGTGCTCATGCTACTGTGCAGGAGAAAGGAGGCAGAAGTTTACTTCCTCCTGTAAATTGTCTCCTTTCATCTTCCTACAGATTAGTAAAATTTCCTTACTCAAAATATTGAAACTTGTCAATAATAATTATAATGATTAAATTATTGTGAAGTTCAAACTAGAAAAAAATCAGTACCAGCTTTTCTCTCTGCCAGGATGGATTTCCAAATCGTAGTTGTTTTATCTTTTGGTATCTATAGAAATATTGTTAAGTGGTAACCTTTGTTTTGCAGGTAGACTTTATTTTCTGACAGAAATAATTTCTCCTTAAAAGGTTCGTCAGACAGTTGCTTGTAAGCAGGTAGAAGTTGTTAATACTAGAAGTAATTTGTGCTTAGTTTCTGAAGATCATGATGCTTGAGAAGACACTGGAACATTCTTATTCACAGTATTCTTAGAGGAATGCTCATTAATATATCTGGAGTCAAGAAACAGTGTTGTGTTTCATTTTGAATTTTGTGTAAGTTCGTGATACATAATACTTTCATTCATCTTTGCGATTTGGTGTGTGCATCCTGTATATTCTGAATTCCTTGCAGAAAGGCATTCTTCCACTGAGCCCTCCGTGCCACTGAACCCATGGGCTTGGGGGCCATTCTTGGTGAACCTGAGTGGCTGGGTTGCAGGATGGCTGAGGGTGGAGAGACAACTCCAAGCAGCCCCTGTGGAGACTGCAGCCCCCCCATCTCTGCACATGCGCACTGCGCCCAGTGCTTCCTGTCCTCACTCAGTTATTGCCCTCTGGGTGACTGTCCAGCTGGTGCTTTCCCTGGTTCCCTCAGTTGAGGGGCCTCTCTTATGAATGTCTTGCCCCAGTGGGGAGACCTAGGACAGGTGGCCTTGGGCATCTTTCCCAAGAATTCTGCTTTTCATTTTTAGGTTTTTCAGAGTGTAGTGGAATGAGAGAATCAATGGCAGCAAGGAACGTGTCACACTTGATTTGGAATGATTGTGGTTTGTGACATGGATCCCAAAGGATTATAGTAAAAAGCAAAAACTACCTAGATTTTGAATTCTTGTTGATGAGAATTTATATAAAACTAATTATACCCATCTCATTGTACTGTGAT
>PVJX010002181.1:0-136233 GCA_004027295.1 Dolichotis patagonum | reverse complement strand
GTTCATCTAAGAGGATTCAGTGTTGCTCTTGTTCTCTTCCTTTCTAACCTTTTCTCCCTCTTGTAATGAGAATATTTACCCTATTCCATTGTATGTTGGAAGTATTTAACTTTCTTTGTTAGTTTTATAAGGGCTCATAAGTAAGAATTTGCCTCGAGTGTCAGAAAATACTTTTGACTTAGACTTTTCAGCAATACTGGAATTGTTAAGACTCAATAACTCTTAGGTATGGACTAAACACATTTTACATAATGAAGTGCATGCAAGTTTTGGGAGCCCAGAGGCTATGTTTTAGGATTAAAATCTCCCTTAAATGTCTCATGTGTTTGTAAATTGATTGGATTGTGGGGTCCTGGACTCAGTAATTGATTTATGTTTTGATGAATTTAGAAACTGAATGCGTTGGGCAGGTGGGATTGAGTTAGTTGAGGGGGTAACTGGGGATGTGACCGAGAATAAGATAATCTTATTTGTGGTTGTGTGGTTGCTGCATTGTTCCCGCTTGCTGGCTTCCATGGATGAACAGCCGTCTTCTGCCAGTGTCTTTCACCAGGCTATGTCTAATTTGTAGCCAGATGACTTTAGATTCAATTTCCTGAAATTGTCTGCCTAATGAACATCTCCCCTTTTAAGTTTTAGATATCTGATATTTTATCCCAGTGGAAAGAAAATGTTCTTGTTCTTATAAACTAAATGTCAATAATAGTTTTGTGTTAAATTATTTAACTATAACATTTTACTAATAACCATACTTCAATGGGAGAACACTGACATCTTTTTTTAGTAACTAAATTATGATAAAGAAAAAAGGAAATTACAAATATTTACCAATGAGTATCTTAAAACTATTAAAAAGATAACTATTAATTAAAATTCTTAATATTTAAGATCTTGATTTGACAATGTGGTTGAATGTAACTGGTTTGATACATTTCTAGTCACTTTCTTTGATACAGAGAGGTAATATTATTGTTAATGCAAAAGCTTATGAGATTGCCTTCTTAAAATTCACAACATTTTATTGTTAATAATCTTGCTTCTTTCCAACAGCTCCACAAAATGTGGAAGTTCTATGTTCTTTATAATTTTATATAAACCTGCAACAAAATTATGAAAGTGGTCAGCAGTCTTTGTAGGTTGGGGCCCATAAAAAAATATGAGATATAGGGCTAAATTACACACACAAACACACACACACACACAGATACACACAGATATCACTTAGAAATGTTTTTTCCTATTTCAGATGATAGTTCTTTAAAGCATTTCATTCCTTACTGTACCTCTAATCATTATCCCAATAATCTGCTTTTAACTGCTTTTCTATTACATTTTATAAGTAAATGCATTTTCTGCAGTTCTTCTCTGAGCTATTTTTTCCTGTTCCTGATTCTTACAGAAATAAAGATGAAGTCTTAAAATCTTTAACACAGGTATAGTAAACATGTTCTCATTCATAAATGCCGATGTCTCTGAGGTGTGGTTCATGAGTGAGTGTGGGTACAGCAGCTACAAGTTTACCAGAGAGGACACTTGGAAAGAGCTCAGTAAATATTTATGAAATGCACTGTGATGATTTCACTATTTTACAATTAAATAAAAGTCGTTGACTCATATCATCCTGTGTGAGGAAAATAACACTTCTGAGATGGGGAGGTAGCTTGGTAGTTACTGTCTAAAAAGAGTATATTGAATTGCAATTCTCCAGATTATGATCATGGAGAATCATCATACTGTCATGAAAAGTATCTTGTTAACATTTTCTGTTAAAAGATTTATGTGACTTTTTTGTTTTCCTTTGCTAGTGAATTTGAGTGATTAAAAAACAAACATCATTTATGTTTTCTTATTTGACTTGATACCTCTTAGAACTCTACACCAAGCTCATAATTTTTCACTAGTTTAAAAATAATCCATATCATCCATATATTTAGGATAATAACTAGGAAAACACTTTATATTATAATCAACGATGTTCATTCATGAGAAGGATCTGTACTATCAATGAATGTATGATTTAAGTAGTTTAAAAAGGAAAATATTAGTTACAGTTAATAGAAATTTCAATCTCATATGTCAAACAGTATATTACGAATGACTAAATGCAACAATAAAATAAGAATTTTATGTAAATTAGAATTAGCTTCCATAAACACAACAATTGAATCTTCTTTGTTTAGTGTTTCCTTTATTATAGAAAAGCATGATTTTATGTTGATTGCATGACAATATTTTAAAATCATTAGACAGTGTTAAAAATGTCTTTAATTTCTTGCTATATGATATATATTTTATTATTTTGTATGCCTTCACTGGTATTATTTTAGTGCTGGTGGGCCAAGTTCACCATATTGCATTGTGCTATTTCATTGAGTTTACTATAATCACTCATATAATTTTAATTTTTTGAGTGGCTTAGTTATTTTCTTGAGACTGAGACACTATCCTGGAAAGCCACAATTGTATGGAGGAAAGCATTATTTTGGCTCACAATTTGTAAAGGTTTTATTCCACAATCAACTTGCTCTATGGCAGCGCAACATGGTAGAGGAGCATGGCATAAGAGAAAAAGCTCACGCATGGCAGCAGAAGACCAAGGGAGGGGGGACTTCCAGGCCATGCCCCTGGTCACCCATCTCCTTCAATAAGGCTTAACCTTGCAAAACATCTTTTAGCTATAAATTCATCACTGGACTAATCCATTAATGAGTATCACAGTCCTATGAACAGCACCTCCCCAAATCCCCCACCTATGAGCCTATGGGAGATATGTAGATATAAATCAGCATATCTGAGTAGGCCAAATGTTTCATTTCCTTAATGTGCACAGACTATTTCCCTCTCCTGGATCATCTTTTATCTGTTCACTGACTCCAGGGTACTCAGCACAAAAAGGACTGTTTCAAAGAAATCTTTTGTGCTCCCCTCTAACGGAATCTCTTCCATTCTTTTCATGGAACTCAGAAGCCTATTTGGGGGGAGGGCAAGCAAGCTGTTGCAGTCAGGGGTTGTGCAGAGAACAATTAAATTCAGGACATGGAGTTTATCATATTGTTTTATGATGGTTAACCAGAGTCAACACAAAGTGCAGGAAATCTATCCACAACACTAAAGACATAGAATATTTAGCCAAGGGCCTGAATCCCACAGCAATGTCCCACATGATCCCAGTTAAAGACCCGGAGCTCATGACAATGCCTCCCACGAGTCCAACTGGAGGTCTAGAGTCCACAAGAAGGACTCACGGCACTCTTTTTTATGGATCCGTGCTGGGAAGGCCGAATGGTCAGTGGTGGAAGCTAAAAGTCTATGCCAGCAGGGTAAAGGAGCTGTGCTGATAGGTTGAGGGTTCTATGATGGAGCTAAGAAGTCACACTCACAATACCAGGGAGGTCCTGAAAAGCACACAGCCACCCTCAGTGACACAGAGGCCCCGAGCTCCTCCAATGACAAGCACAGCTGTAACTTGTAGGATAACCCTCAATGCCTGAACACATTAACACCTCTCTTCTCTTTCTCCACATCTTTATTTATGCTGGTAACTTTCTTCAGGTGGAACCTCTATGCTCAGAGCCCTGCTGCCTTAATTCAGGTGGCGTTAAATTGACCACCAGTTCTTAATCCATAACACAAGCGCATAAGGGAGAAATCTGCAATATTCACTTGGTAAATGCCACTGAAGAGAATTGTTTCTGTAATAACAAGGATCAGGGTCTAGGAGACTTATGCAAGAAATAATTCTGTATATATTGTGCGACAGATACTTGGATTGTCTTGCCCATACCACTCTCATATTATGAGAGTAAGAAGCAAACAAGAATCGTGCTTTAATACTCAATGGTATTAATACTCCTAGACCCCATGGAGGAGTCTATGAGAAGAGTGAGGACAGTGATATTCTGTCAGATTGGTGGAAATGAGCCCTTATTCTTGCAGCAGTGAGTACTTGCTGGAGATGTGTCAAGCAGCATTACAGGGAATGATATGGAGGTGATTCCTTGAGCAGGTGTAAGAAGCAGGGCTTTTTATGAACCAATTGTAGATGAAATTCTAGAAGAAGCACTAGGAGAATTACATATATGTGATGTTTGGAAGCATTCATGGGTGACTGAGATGCAAATAAGGGTATAGCAATGATAGTAGCTTTAAAATGATACACACACACACACACACACACACACAAAGATGCCCACATAAATGAGCATTCTGGAATTATTTGTAAGTGCAGTGCAATCTCTGAAGGAGGAACAGGGCACTAGAAGAGGGAAGAGATGTCAAAAAAGAAAAAGGATGATTCCATGAGTCATAGCTGGACAATTGTGAACTACAGAAGCACAATATACCCAGGGAAGTACTTCTGATACTCTCATTTTAAGCCGTCTATAGGCTGAGGACTCCAACATAAGAGTGGATAACTATATAATGGTGATACTGAAAAATGATACTGCATGGATATATGTGAATATTTGATTTTATTTTCTTAAGAATTTATATTTAAAATTAGATAGTTCATACAAAATAAAATCTCTCTTTGGAGCTAAGTCAGCTAAGCAATGTAGAATAGCATGAAATGAGTTTAAAAAGGAAGAATATATATTTATATATAGGAGCTGGAATGAAGGGTATATTAGACTCATGATAGGAGTGTGTTTGGCTCTAGAAACACCATTGTCTTAATTAGAAAACATATCACTACTATATCATAAAACTTAAACAGAAAAACTTCTGAGGTAACAACCTACAGAAGCTGGGTTTATCATGATTTTCTAGATAATTACTAGAAAGTAGTACAAGAATTATAGGAAGCAAATAATATTACATCTTGACAAGGTAGAAGAATCAAAAAAGCCATGGTAGACATCATATTCATATATATGTGAAATAATAGCTCCATGAAATCCAAGAGTACTTTGTGTCAGCAGTTACGGCATTCAAATGATGACAACCTATAATTTTAGACTTTTAGGATTAGTAAGAAAGACAAAAATTTAACAGCTAAGTTACAACATGGATAAAATATAAATAGTTAACAGACCAAATGGTAAAAGTTCTGCAAGTCTCAGGACACAGTATTATGCGATAAGGATCCCATGGTCGTGTGGCTTGGGTTTTCATTTCTGCATCATTTTTAGGTTGCCAAACAAATATAATTATAAAATTTAAGTGTGTGAATGGTGAACATGAGGATTGGGATTTCTATTAATTTCTTAATCTGATTTCTTAGTCATAATTTAAGATTCTCTCAGTAATATCACCTGAAATTGTGCTCTATTTTGAAAACACATGGAATAAAAAGTTATAATGGATCTCTTAAAAGTAAAATGCTCAGTATTTTATTGCTAACTGCCTATATAAAACCAGAGGAGATATTTTATTTCTACATGTTTTATTTTAAAGAGAAAAAAGGAAAAATGATAGTAATACAGAATTTCAAAATAGGCTAATAGGAGAGTAACAATAATTAATACATTGCATATTGCTATCTTTATAGTAATTATTCAGAATAGAAGATATTAGTATGATATCTTGTCTAAACAACATTAGCACAAAGCTTTCTTCTCAATAAACTAAGAGAAACTAGGTGTATAACTATCTTAACAATCTTGTGTATAAATATGTATTTTTTTTTACTTTCTTCCTTTTCCCTTTTCCCTATCAGAGTTTTCCTTTACTTTTGAACAATTTCATCTCAATTCACAATGTCCACTGTAGATTTGGGATAGTATTTACGGGTTCAGTTTCTCACACTAGTGAGACAATATGATGTTTATACATATGGACCTAATTTATTTCACTTATGAGTATAGTTTCAAGTTGCATCAATTTCCCAATAAAAGGCTCCAGTTTATCCTTTTCCATGGATAAGCAGTACTGCATTAGATATATGTATAACACACACACACGCACACACACACACACACATCATGTTTATCCATTCCTTGGTTGATGGGCATTTGAGTTGTTTCAAAGATATAGCTGTTATACATTGTGCTGCTAAAAACATGGGTGCACATATATACTGGGATTAGATGGTTTTAATTCTTCTGGGAAGATAGAAGGTGAATAGCTGGGTCAAATGGGACCTCCAATCCTACTTTTTAAAGGCATCTCCATACCGATTTCCACAGTGGCTGTATCATTGAACATTCCTGCCAACAGTGGAGAAGGATTCCTTTTCCTCACAGCTCCACCAGCATTTGTTATTGGTGATTTCTTGATACTAGCCATTCCGGGGTGAGATGGAATCTGTGCTGCTTCAATTTGCATCGCTCGAAGGACCACTGATATTGAACATTTTTTCCTATATTTATTTACTGTTTGTGTTTTTTCATTTAAGAAGTCTGCATTCGTCTCACAGAATATCAGATTTTCATTTAACACAACTGATACTGTGCATACTTTATTCTTAGTGTGAATGGAAAGTTCTCCCTACATAATTTGCATAGCCATCACCTTTAGGCATATGTCTACTTAAAAATAGCTCAGGTGTTGTTTCCTAAGGGATAAATAGGTTCAATGAATCTTTGGCACTATAATTTTGTAGATAATTAGATTAATTTGTTTAATGATGCGATATAACAGTACGAAGAAAAGGCACTATTTTAACATTTGCAAAAATTAAAATTGTAATCCTTACTTTTTCACTAATGGCATTTTAACCCATCATTTAGCTTTACAGAACTTCACTACATTCATCTATTAAATGACAGACTCCAACTAGCTATCTGTAGCTCAGATTCCCTTTCATGTGAAACTTTGTAATGATAGTAACTTATCATGCTACTATGCTGGAAAGGAAAATGTGTCTACATTTTTTCCTGAATATCTAGACAAAATTTCCATTTCCTAGAAGTTCCGTTTGCAGTACAAAGGAAATGAAAACTGATTCACTGTCTATTATTTTATGAACAAAGACTCTGTGACTCTGAAAAATTAAATAACAGACCCAAGTTTTCAGATTACAGTCATAGAATCTTTACTAGAACCCAGGTTAAAACAGTTTGTCAATTTGGTAGAGTTTCATTATAAGAATATCTAAATTCATATGTAGTATTTTATTGTTTTATTTCCTTCTATTTGCATTAGACTTTGCATTAAGGAAGCATACTTCTAACAATTCACTTAGTAATGTTAAAACAAGTTATTTCTAATAACTGGGAGAAGTGAAACTCTTACTAACTGGAAAAGAAGATCTTCATTTGGTGGCTTTTCCTCCCCTAGAGGTATGGGAGGAGTAATAGTCATTTTGGAATAATAAAGAACTATGTATATTGAGGCTAAGATTAAGTTAATAGGGCAAAGTTCAAGGTCAGCCAGGCCATGTTAGTTACAATCATGCACAAAACACTAAAGAAAAATTTTTAAAAATTAATAAAAGTTAATTCAAATATCCCCTGGAAATAGGCAAATTGTGATTTTATCCTACCAAAGACATAAATTTTCAACCTTAGACATATGCTACACTCAAAGAAAACAGCCCAAGCTAATGATAATACAAATTGTATGTCACCTGGTGAAATATAATTTGTATTATCAGGACCACTCTGAGAAAAATCTTCATCTCAGGACCACTCTGAGAAAAATCTTTATCAAAATAAGTGCTAACAATAAGGATTAAAATATTTAATATTATTAAAAATGAGAGTGTAAATATTATGCAAGACCATCATGATGGGTAGCCAGTAAAAATAATTTAATTTTTTGAATTTTGGGTGAGCAGGTCAAAATATCAATTAATACTTTCTAGATACATGCTGTAGAAATATAATGGTAAGCATTATAATAGTAGATATAGAAATTTGATATATAAGCATACTGTAAAAATAATGAACTTACAAAACAAACACAGGAAAAAAAGCAGAAATGACAAGAAAAAATAATTAAGGAAACAAATGAAAATAAGTAGGAAAGCAATGAAATAAAAAGCTTACAATATCATTTTCAAATCAAAACATTTAAATATAATTTTTTAAATCTCCATTTTAAAATAGACTCATTAAAAGATTTCTTATATACATAAATCCATATGCAGCTTATTAGAAATATATTAAATTCAAAATTAGTTATAAAAAGTAAAAATAAAAGAAAAATAAGTATAGAAAGCAAACTAACCACAGTCATTAATAAACTATCAAATAGAAAGATGCATGATATACTCAAAAGTTACCTGAACCAAGATATTTGGTTTTATTTTCTTCCTGAGTTTCTAGTGCTCAACGTTTGAGAAACAAGCAGTAAATTTTTGTTAAATGAATCAACAGATATATATTTATATATTATATATATAAATATCTGAATTAATGTGTTTACTCCCAACTGATAAAAGCATGGTCCCTGGAATTATAAGAAAATGGGAGAATAAGAGGAAAAACAACAACTTTCCATAATATTCAACACATTTTATATTAATAAACACCAAAGTATACTACCCGAGAATAAGATGTGTGTACTGTAATCTTTTATTATGTTCTGTAATAACTAAGAATTTTCAAAATGCAGTCAGAATGAGTTTTTCAAACATATTACCTATTTGTAAGAATAATGTAAAGGATGTGTGGAAAGTCACGTCCCTGAAAATAGTTCACTAGACAAGTTGCGCCAAGGGAGTTTTAATTCTGGTATAGATTAGTATCAACTGTGTCTTTCAGATTCCAACTGAACATAAAAGGAGTTAAGATTTATGTTCACTGAGCCAGTGACCACAGATGCAGCATAGGACTGTGCTAGAAAAGCTGATGAAACATTTGAGGTTTTAAAATTAGGCTGAAGTTGTAACATGCTGATTGCAATCAAGAGCAATGTGGTGGAGAAAGTGATAACTTTCATGTTTATTAAATCTTTTACAATATACCATGACATGCATGGAGACTTGCAAAGATCAGAAAGTCTCAATATTTATGAATTGCACAGAACTTCAAATTCTAACAGCATGAAGTGTGCTCTGTGATGTTGCATGCTTAATTTGTTTCTAAGTCATACGAGAGCTTCTATATTCTCTATACATATGTTTAATTCACATAATTCTGCTGCTTCATCAGACATAGGAAGTAATTATTTCTTATCACAAATTTCACTTTTTGATTTAGTATATGACCTGGAAAACTAATGCTTTACTAGGAATCATATACAAATACCATCTATCGAATGTTTTAAGGAATAAATCTAGAAAGTGTACAAATCATAAAAATATTTCTTCATTTACACTGATTCCTTCAGAAAACTAATATTTTGTTGCCATACCTTTGTTTTGTTTGCCTGGTTTTTATTTCAGATGTATGTGTGTGTCTGTGTGTGTGTCTGTGTGTGTGTCTGTGTGTGTGTGTGCACGCATGTTTGTGTATTTAAACTTTATTCTAGGTTATTAGGTAGAAATGTCAAGTAGCAAGTTATTACTTTGTTGCTATGAACTTCCTGTCCCAGTCTCTGTTCAAGTATATTGGTTTCACCTGGCTTCATTGAAGTTACTATTTTTATTTTTTCCCCTAGAACAGACATCTGATTAGCTTTAGGTCTTCAATGCTTCCATTCTGCTTTGAAGAAAACAATACTGATAAGCGCTTTTGATGCTCAGAAAAATAATATATTTAAGTTGCAAATGAGTTTAAAATAGCACAATTAAGATTTTGCTTTCTTGTACTTTTACATACTATATAAGGTTTAATTACATACTATATGCTTACGATGATGAACTTCATTAAAATAAAATATGGAACAAGCAAAGCTTTTCTCTGAATTTGTAATAGTACCATCTGACAAGTGATGAATTGAGCATGTGGAATATATATCACATTGTATTGCAAATGTTATTTTTATATTTTGCCTACCTTCCCCAACAGATTGAGAGACTCTTGAAAGAAACAAGTTGTGTATAATTTATTTCTGTTTCCCAGCAGTTAATAGAGTGCTGGCTTCAAACTGATAGAAAAATCTGAAAACGGGGATGTTTTTGCTGACACTTAAGCATTTACCACCCAGACTCACTGGAAATCTTTTTCTGGTATTGCACCTATACCTGTGTTAACTATAATGTCTCAAAGTAACAGTCTCTGGATCATTTCTATTTGGTTTCCTTAAGCTCATTTAATTTAAATAAAGGGCAAGGAGTAATCAAATTACAGTTATGAGTAGGTTTGTAATAAATTGTACCTAATTATTAGAGTTTAAAATTACTTGCTGAATCTTTATCATCTTAGAACTTTGAAAAGAGGTCTCTACAGTTTTTATTCTCTTGATAAAGACAGAGATTACTTTTTTGTTACTTTTCACTGTTATCTCTTTTCTTCGTCTTTAAATTTTAAGTGCTATTGATACATACAAAATCAACCAACAAATCACTCTTTCTAGAAACTTTAATTCAGCATATGCTTTAACTTTTTATGGCCTTTGCTCTTGATTTAGTTACTGGAGCTTACCTATTAAATATTCAATGAATTTAAAATTTGAAACCAGGCTCTTGATGAAGAATTAAAGAGTTAATAAGATCAGCACAGCAGTTGCAGCATAAATTTTGGAGCCAGGTTTCCTGAACTTGAATTCTATGGGTGCTATTTAGGATTTTGAGGATAATGAATAGAATCATTTAATCTATTTTAGATTTAGTATTCTTCCCTGTATAATTGAGAAAATAGTGATACTTATATCACAAAGATGTATCCAAGTTAAAGGAGTTAATACCTGTAAAGTCCTTATGACAACTGGTCTAGAGCAAGTAATAAACAGATGTGTCTCGCTTTACTGCAATTGCTTTATTGCTTTGCAGATATTGTGTTTTTTTTAATGCACTGAAGGATTATTGAATAAATCTCAAAGTGCCATTTTTCCAGCAGTTCAAAGGACTGTTTGGATTTTTCAGTAGCAAAGGACTGTAATTAATACATTAATACTTCATGTGCTTTTTAAAGACTCAATGACCTTATGCACTTAATAGTTTCAATATAGCATAAACACAATTTTTATGTGCCATAGGAAACCAAAAACTTTTGTGAGACTTCATTGACGTTACCAGCTTTTTAAAACTTTTTTTGTGTGTATGTGGTACGGGGGATCAAACTCATGACCTTGCGCTTGCCAAGCAGGTGCTTATGCCCTGAGCTAAATCCCCAGGCCCTCAAGTGGTCTTAAAGTGGCATTATTGTTGAGGTATGCCTTTGTATTTATTTACTAAATTAAAAAATACTTTTGTAGAGTTTTTGGCATTATCTGTGAGATTAATTTAATATTTTACTATTTCTGGACATCTTAAAAGCACCATATATCTATTCCTCAGAGTACTGTATTTTATAAACTCATTATTGCTGAATGTACCTTAAAGAAGAAACTTGACCTCATTCATGACTTCTTTTCCTGCAACATGTAGCTGCTGAAAAGACAGAAAATTTTAAATATGGAAAAGATCAAGTACAAAAAATCTGTAGGGTCGGTGACATAGCTCAGTGGCATAGCACTTGCCTGTCAGGCACGAGGTTGAGTTGGATCCCCAGTACCAAATAAACAAAAAACAAAACAAAACAAACAAAAAACTGTAATGATTTACTGCACTGACTTTTACCATAACTTAAAAGATAGGATAAGGTCTATTGAGATTGTGAGTGCAGAAATTTGTACTAAACATTCTCAGAGTATATGCAATAGAATTAAAACCTACATGGCCTATCCTCAGAATTTATAGCATGGATCTAAAAGTGCAAGTAACTTTTTAAAGCTGCTAAACCATGTTAATAAATACCTATTAACCACCTAACAGGTACATACACACATAAATATAGGACAATATGCAAATTTTAATAAAGTTCAATAGAATAAAACTATCATAGAAAACAAATGCAAAGTTTCTGAGTAATCAGAATGACAACCAAATGGCTTTAAAAGTTGTTCCTTGGAAATGAGTTTTTAAAAAAATTAAGTGAAAACATATTTATGATGAAAATAGGGTGCTTGCTTCTCATGAGGGGAACACAACCTAATTCTAAAAGAACAGAATTGATCTTATGAAAGTATACACTTTCATGAAATTTTTAAATTTACCTGGAAGGTACAACATACTTTTTTGAGCACTTTGGAAGAAAGCAGTGCTATAGATAGTCCTCCTCTCACAATACACCCTCAACAATTTTAAATATGAACAATTGTAATAAAAAAGGAGAAATTAACCCTGGAATTGCAATGACATTAACTCCATCAAACTCAGCTCTGCTTATGAGAAGTCACAGAATGCACTGACTTCTGTTGCAGTATTTTGCTGCCCTACCTGTGATATTTTTCTATCTCAGATTTAACCAGTGTGAGCTTTGAACTTTTAAACAATTCAGATCAAAGTTTAGACATGAGTGAAGACCTGTTTGCAGACTACTTAGAATATTTACATCAAAATGTATATGCATTAACATTTAATTTGTTATTAGTCAATAAAAATAACTATTTTACATTCTCTTCTCCTTTAAAGGGAAAATATTATAAATTCTTCAAGTACATAAACAGTGAGCAGTCACCATTCAAACAATAAAATTGAAATAACCATAGTTTATAAGGCTCACGTAATTTTACTCCCATTTGACTTTCCAAACTTACTATAGATCTGTTTCTACTGGCACAAAAATGTCTGGTCACAGTAACTTTTTTAATTCCTAGAGCACCTCAAGCTATTTCTAACTAACTGGTATTTAATTTTTACAGTTTCTTTGGTCCCCTACGTTTTCTTTTTAACTCAGTGTTGATGTTCTTCATTATTCATATATATCTTTCTTAATATGTAATAGAATGCACTATACATTAAGTATAGGATACTGATATGTTATGGTTCTAAAAGTTTCCTATAATAACTTTATCAAAAGAAGAAATGATTTATGAAATTTAATTAATTACAGAAACTGGAGGCAATTTAGTGATTAAATATAAAATAACACTGAATAACTGGGATGGAAGCTAAGAGATAATTAATAGTATAGGAAATCAGTCTAAGTAACTAATATAATTAGACATCACATTTGACTTTGAGATAGCTAATAAATAAAGGAAATTAAAGAGAAGCATTAGACTAATGAACCTGGGTAAATTGAAATGCAAACTGACAAGAGCACGAAGTGCCATACTAAAATAACACATTACTCAGAATATGAAGTATGATAAAGGAACTCTGAGACTTATATGAATATTTCTGGGGCTTTCACCATCCATAATAGTCTGCACAGTTTATTATTTTCTTGCATTTTACAGATTAAATGTAAAGAGTACTGAATTGGAAAAATCCTAATTTTTCAGCCAATCATAATTCAGTTCATTTGAGAGGCTTTGGAATGGTTTATGCTGTTAAAGCTGATATTCTCAAATGCCTTCAGAATCAACTACATCGACATAATTTTGCAGAGTATGTAATCATCTTTATCAGAACCCCACAGCAGCTCATATGTTCGTGGCAACACACCCAACTCACTGTAGGTTGGCATTTTCACGGTTTCCAAGTCTTTCAGTAATCACTCCTCTGTACAAAATGCAGCTGGTATACTATTTGGTATCCAAAAGAAATGCAATTCCATCCTTTGTAAAATCACTGGGTTTCCTATGCTATGGCATAGTGCTTTCAAAGACCAGATTGCATTATAACTTGCATTTGCTTTTTTTGTCCGTAAAGTAGCTCAAAGATTTTATCAATCCGAATGAGTAGATTCTTACTGAACTAGGAGGAAAATTCAGAGCAAGATCTCAAATAACTGATGACAGAGCTGAGCTCTTATGTTTCCTTACCTATCCCACCATCTATTATCTATATCCCTGGAGAAAGAGAGGGAGATAGAGAGAGAGAGAGACAGACAGACAGACAGGCAGACAGTTCATTCCACTGTTCCACTGAATCTTTCATTGATAAGGCCACCATGTGGACCCAATTCCTTCAAGTTCACTGAATTTTGTTCTAATTATTTACATAAATATACGTCATTGTATGACTTAGGGAAAACATTGACAAAGGAAATTTCAATTTCTCTTACAACTGAGAGGAGCAGAAGCTATTTCAATATTGAATTTACAAACTTAGTGAGATTAAATTGTCGTGCAGTGTTGGTGATGATATTCTCAAGTAAAATTTCTTCTACTTTTGTTCAGTATATAAAATTTCTGAATTCAAAATAGAATCAAATAGGAAAATTACATTTCTTCCCTCAAATTATCTTCTTTTCACAAACTATTAAAATATATAAGTGCAGTTTCAGATGTTGTATGCTGATATAAGATATAATTATTTATAATATATATTAATAATAAAATAATGATATTGAATAATGATGTATAAAAATTATTACTCCAAAATTCAATTCTCCTGGTCTCTAAGCCTATAATCTCCTTGTGAATGAGAATCTTTATGGATCAAATGAGGACTTCCGTTAATACATTCAAAGTAAAACCTTGTTGCCATTGAAAAAGGTGAGAATCAATTTTAAAAAGTTAAAGTTGTTCTGTGGCTAAGAGGACATCTAAGAATAAACCAGAACTTTTTAAGGGACTGATCATTTACTTTTGACTGGTTTGGGGGTCTTTGTTGTTTCACAAACTAAACTCTACTTTGATTTTTTATAATTAATATTTTTAGTAAGTAACTTATTGAGTGGAAATGACTAAAGCTGTTAAGAATGATATTTTTGTGGCATAATTATTTGCCTTTAAAATTATTTAAAACAACCATACATAATAATATATGAGAACTCTATTTGATCATAATATTTATCCACAGGTATGAAATACTATAAAAATAGATTAACATTTTTAATATATGCCCGAATAATACCATAAAACCTGATGCCATAATTCTGGAACTTTGAGGAATAAACATACTTTAGTGCATTTTTGCTCCTTAGAACATTTTCAAGCTTATGGAGAAAAATACACATTAGGCAGTGAACTTGTGGGGTTGGAGGCTGTTACTGGGACCCTACAAGCCATTTGTGCTTCAGGAGCCTAATGGCCAAGAACGACTGTAAATAGTCAAACAGAGGTATGCAGCCAATAAGTGACTTATAGGCATGAATCAAGGACAAGAGAAGACAAGTTATACATGTGTTTCCTTTAAAAAATAATCCCTCTTGTAATTGACATACTGCAGCTGTACGTGTTTACAGGCACCGTGTGCCTCGGCACTACATGTAGAGGCTGTGTAATACCATACTAGGCTAACGGGCACATCTGTCACCTCAGACACATCATTTCTCGGACTTAAAGAGTTCAGCACTCACAATCGTTTCTTCTAACTATTTTGAAATACTTAATCATTGTCAGCATAGTCATTCTATTGCCCTCTAGAAATGTGGAAGTTATTCCTCCTGTGCCTGTCAGCCATTCCCTGTCTATCCTTCCCATGCCTACACTTAGCCCATGCTCTAATTACAAAAGCATACTCTCTACTTTGAGATCAAATTTGTAGATTTCTGTGCTTGGCATAGATCACTGAACATAATGCCTTTCAGTTCTATCTGTCTATACGTGACAAATTTTTTCCCTGATCCTTATTTTTAAAATATTTAATTTTTATTACTACGTGTTTTCAGCACATAATAATCAGATGCCTCATGGGGGGTTGGTATACAAACAATACACATCTTACATTCTTTTTTCACACCTTTTCCTTCTCCCCTTCCCCTTTTTCTTTCTCCTCCATGCCCTAGACCCCCTTCCTTTTGCAAAATATCTTTATTTCCTGTTATCTATCTTTTATTTGCCCTTTATTTTTTTGGTTTCTCCTAAGAGAAATTATGTGATATTTAAACTTATGTTTGATTTATTTGGCACATGATAGTCTAAATGTGTATCCATTTTCCTACAAATGAATTGTATTTTTACTTATGGCAGAGTAGTACACTGTTGTGTATACATACCACATTTTCTTTATCAACTCATCTCTTGATTTTCATTCTTTTCATGGCTGAATAAAATTGTACTGCATGTATATACTACTGATTAAAATTCACTCATCCTGCCTATGAGCCATTCGGAGTGTGGATCCCGGAGAGCCAAGACAGAAGCCAAGCCCCTGTCTACTAGCTGCAAGCTCTCCTTCAGCAGCCAGCTGATTCGGAGGTACTGTACTGTTTGGTTGACTTTGCAAGCCTAAAGCCTAGCAACTATCTGAAGGACAACAATATGCAATGTTGTAACTGTGGTGGATTTTCTACTGTGTTATCACTGTTTTTATTCATTGTATTGTTCTGGTTTTGTCTCTTTAAAATTAAATAGAAAAAAAAAGAAAGGCTTAGTGGGATCCAAAGTGTACAATAGCTATTATGAAGGTGAAAGGGGAGGAAATGTCTAAAAAGCCATTGTCAATTTTGTATTACTTTTTTGAAGTCCTGTACAGTTTTCATTATTTTATTTGGTTTCATTTTATTCTGTTTTGTTTCGTTAGATTCTATTATGTCTGATGGTATGGGAAGCTATTTCAAAAATAACAAGATATATTATGGTAGCCAGTGTTGATCACTTATTGTTCTGAAGTATTGTATCACTTTCATTGCATTGTTTTGATTGGTTTTATTCTGTTGTGTTTTGTTTGATTTTATTATGTCTTATAATATGGACAGCTATTTTAATAATAAGAGGTATTGTAACAGTCATTGTTGATTTTATATTATCTTGTTTTGAAGTCCTGTATTACTCTCATTGTTTTGTTTTGATTGGCTTTATTCTGTTTCACTTTGTTTTGTTTTGTTCTCTTTATAATAAGATTTTTAAAAAATGCATTCATCCATGGGTAGACATGTTCATTGCTCTCACATTTTAGCTATGGAGCCAATGCTGCAATAAGCATGTGAGCAGAGATACCTCTTTGACATCCTGATTTCAATTCTCTTAGGCATTTATACCTACTAGTAGTTTTGCTGGGCCATATGTTAGTTTTATTAGAATCCTCTATATTGTTTTCTATATGGCTATAGAAATTTAGGTTTGTATCACCCATATATGACAGATCCTTTCCTTCCCATTGTCATTAGCAATTTTGGGTTCTTTTGATAGCCATTGTAACTGTAGTGAGATGATACCCCTGTTTCAATTTGTATTGTCCTGATATAGTAGTGATATTAAGCATTTTTTTTCATATACTTGTTGTGGTAATTTGTATATCTTCTTTTGAGAAATGTCTATTCAGGTCATTCATGCATTTTAAATCAGATTCGATTTTGCTGTAGAGTTTTTTGAATGCCCTACATATTTCAAAAATGAACCTTTATTAGATGGGTAGTTTATGAATATTTTTCCTTCTGCAGACTGTCTATTTATTCTGTTGATTCTGTTGTTGTATAAAACTGTTTATATTGATTTAATCAAATGACATTTGTCAACTTTTGGTTTTTTGGGATCATATCCAAAAAATTATTTTCTGATGAATTTCTTCAAGAATTTCCCCTGTGTTATTCCAGTAGTTTCATACTAATATAATATTCTGTTTAAATTTTTATTATTTTGAACTGAAGTTGTAATATGATTGGAGATTGGGGCCCAGTTTCTTCCTTCTTTATTTAGACTCAGCTTTCCCATAACCACTTATTATAGTAATATTTACTAATGCTTGTTTTTGCTACCTGGTTGAAAAGTCATTTGACTATAAATACAGAGATTTATTCAGGAAAATCTTTCATGATGTGCCCAAATTTAGGCCAGTACCGTGTTCTTTCATTTACTATTATATGTAATGTCCATAAGCCTTTCAGATGTAACTAAGGTAAAGTTGGTGTGTGGATTAATGGCCTAAACTATAGGGGTTGTGATATTCCATTGTTTTCTGAGAATCTCTCTTTAGTTTGGTTTGCTATAGTTCTAGACCAAGGGTACCCTGCTGTAGGTGCAGAGGTTTTGTCAGTTTCCGTGAATTGCATGGGAGGTAGGCCACCTCAGGTCAGGTAGGCATAGCGTAACATGCATGCTGTGAGGCAGAGTATAAGTTTCTGAGGCTTCCTGGGTAAATTCATGAGGTTTCTAAGGGGCAGTCTCTTTATATGAGGCAGCCCATCTACTTGCTAAGTCCAAGGACAGGTGATCTCAGGCCACCCATCTGTTTCTAGGACAGTTAGACAGTGTTTCCTCTCTGTAATTGAAGGAGTTTTTCAATGTTATTTAGACTTGCACAATTTTACAAAGTCTCATATCCAATCTGAAATATCAACTATTTTCAAATAGGCCAATGAAGTGTATAATACAGTCTATGGACTTTGATGATATGAAGTTTTTTTAAAAAAAATTTGATATCTGGGTTCTGCTTAATTAATATGTTTGATTTTAAGAATGCACCATTTCCTAAGGAGGTTTCTAATCAGATATTTGAGTGGTTCTAAAATATAAATAAATATATGTTAAAATTATGAGTTTAATTTAAATAGTTACATTATTTTAATTAAAGATTAAAGTTCCTCAACATCTATTTTTTTTCTTAAGAATGGCTGTACTTAATAATCCTGCTGGGAATAGTAGGTAGTAAACTTTGAAAGTCCACAGAGTTCAGATCACGGAGAATCTCATTATTTACTAAGAGATTAACTAAATATTTTGCCTCTGTTTGCCAGCCCTCTTGCAGTTAGGTACCATCACGTCATTAAGTTTTAAACAAAAAATGCGAATGAAAGTAATCCTCCAATATGTTATTTGTGTTATTCTTTTCCTAGTTGCTTGGTTACATTGAGGAGATTTCAAGATCTAGAAGACAGATAAGTCGCAAGACAAGAGAGATCTTTGTGCTAACTGATGCTTTGAATTCAGCTAAGGAGTAACATTCGTATTCCATTGTTGTACAAGCAGAAAATAAATTACTGCTTCTGTCAGTCACATGTGAGTGCTATTTGTTTTAACAGCTTATCTTGGCTAATACTTAGTTACTGAGTCTCTGATTGATCACTCTTCAGTTCACACTTAAAATAATCACTTTATTTAAATATATTACATATTTAAAATTCAGCCATGTCCAAAACCTAATTCATCATTACTGCTGTATCTTTTTCTCCGTTTCTTAAAGCATCAAAAGCTCTGATATGCATTAAATTTAACAAAGTTTATATTAACAAGAACAAGATTCTTTAATAGGCAGGATTTCAGAGACAAAATGGTTCAAAATGCCCCCTCACCACATAGCCAGTTAAAGACAGAGAAACAACTGAATTGGCAGCAGCCAGCATTTGTATCATATGGTGATCATTTGGCAGCTTTCAGCCTTGGATTGACTGAGGGTTCAACTGCTATAATAGTCTGAAACTCAGTTGCTTGGTTACAAGAATAAATTCCTATGTTAGGTTTCAAGCTATTTACATATCAGACTATGGTGAATTCATTAGTATGCATGGGACAAACACCATTTGTGGGTCACACTTTATCACCCACATACATGTACAATACAAGTTTAGGTCAAAGTTAACTCTGTTTAGCATAAGGCAACTCTTCCACCTAGTTGTTTACTATAAAAGAATTAAATCATTCTACAATACTAATTTCCTTACATTCTTTAATCAACACATCATTAGGTCAATAAGCCTTAAATGTTTTCTTCTTCTGTTTTACACTTAGGCTATTGTTAGTGTGTTAATCTTTGCCCTTGTAGTTATTTAAATAAGATTATCAGAGTCTCATAATTTGCTCTTTTTTTTCAGCTAATGAACTTAACAAAATATGATGAAAAAAATTCTTTCAAACAAATAATGCTGACTATGACACCTCCTTTTTAAAAATGTTTCATTATTTCTATATTTCCTTCCAGGAAAATTTAAGTTTATTAATAGATAATAAAATGAGTTCTGATGTAATCTTTGAGAATTTGTCCAAATGCTTAGGTCTTTGCTTTTCAAAGTCACCCATATATAACCAATTTGCAGGTTTTGTTTTATACCTTCTCTATGCTTCTGTTTTAAACACATTCATTATAAGTTAAATTTGGAAAAGGCCTCTTAATCCTTGATATGATTTTGGCTTCTGAAAGCTTGCTCATTTAACACTCTGTTTACAACACAGCACAAATTCAACTGGAATAGATATGGTATTTTTATATTTATCAATTATTATATTTCAATAAAAACTAAGAGTATACAATAACATTTGTTTACTTATGTTTATATTTGTCCCAAGAATAAAGACTGGCAATAGGTTATGTTATGAACCAGTTTTTCTTATTCACTGTAAATGCTCAACAAATATGTTGAAATAATATGACTATGAATAATCTCTGTATGACTTCCAAATCTGAATAATTTAATATTCTATGAAAATACAACAACTTGAAAGATTGTTTTATACATACACACACATACATATATTTCTGCAGAGCCTCTCTTCATAAATTATGGATCCTAACCTCATTTTCTTACCTCAAATACCAATTTAACCACCTATTTATGGGAGGAGAAACTGGAGCTTGTACTCATTTATACACAGTACATGTTGCTCTGCTAAACTAATAATCTAGGAGGCAGCCAAGAATTGCTGAAGATTTAAAAGAAAACGCACATTACTGTTCCTTCTGTTTCCTGTTTGATTATTTTATTATCCACTTGAAACTACATTTCTCAAGTGAGTCATTCATTTGTAATTTTCAGTGGAAACTCTTGTGTGTTTCTGTCATGCATGGACAAGGGTTAAGGGTTTTAATGTGTACACAAAATAGATGCTGTCAATAAAGCTTTTTAATGAAGTCAGGAAAGGTTCCTAGCTTCTATACTTTACAGATGTCAAAATGACTTTTGAAAGTTTATGAAGAATAAAGAAAAATTGTAAGGGATCAGATAGTAATAACACATGCAATAAGTATATAAGTGTAGGTTTCTCTTTTTAACTCTCAAGAAGGAAAATTTTACAGGATCTTTTTTCTTTACACATTTCATAATCACACTAAAAGTTTTAAATATAATTCACTTAAAGAATAAACTTTCTGTTTAGTAGAAACTCTAATAAGGCTTTTTTATAAAACAAATTGAACTTAAATTAATAATGTTTATTTTATGAAATGATATGGGAGAAAATATGCATGCAGGTATGAGCAACCACAATTGCATCCCCCACCAGTTCAAGGTCTTTAAAATTAACTAAAAATAATCGTAATCATACAGGGCAAAATGGCAATGAGTTTAAATTGATAATGATGCAGTTTAAAGTTATTGCCCAGGAGAGTTAGCCCTCCCCTCCCCCCCGCAGGGAACATCTCAGGCCCTGCAGCTGAGAGTTGCCCCTGTTTGGGACTGGGAACATCCCAGGATCCGCAGCTGGGAGCTGGGCTGCTCAGGAGACCCTGGCCCACACTCCCCCCACCCCCACACAGGGAACATCGCCAGCATGGCAGCTGAGAGCTGGGCCTGTTTGGGACTGGTAACATCGCAGCCTGGCAGCTGAGAGCCTGGGGTGCTCAGGAGAGCTAGGCCCACCCTTTGCCCACAGGGAACATTGCAGGGAACAGTGCAGGGAGCCCTTTGGTGCCTGGGTCTGCTGCTGCTGGGCCCAGCCCTCCTCCAAGAACGTCTAGGAAGTCTGCCACAGGTGTGAGTTGCCTGAGACCACAACTGCTGACCTGCCCTTCCACCAGGAACATTGGACTGCAGTGGACTACCATGCTGGCTCAGTGAGAAGCTCAGGAACCCCTCACCCAAACGGAAGACTTCATCAGGCCCCAGCCAGTGTGGTGAGTTTGCCCCCCAAAATAGAGGTCTGCAGTGGGTAAACAGGGACAGAAGTGAAACTCCCTCCAAGTGTAAGACCTTGGCTAACCTGGCAAGAGAGTAGGTAACCCCTCCCCCCACACAGAGAACATCAGACAGGTTGAGGAGTGTGCCAATATTGCCTTGCCAAAATTTAGAGGAAATTAAAAGAACTTATGAGACCCCCAGTGACACAGTAGGGCCTCAACTGACAAAAACACTATAGCCAGGGAGACCTGGTGACCTGCCACAACCTGAAGATATAACAACAGCAGGAACTAAGAGTTGCCCTACATCAATACTTCTGGGCTAGTTAGCCCTGAAAGAATATAGGACTCACCCAACAGGCACAGTAGGAGGAATTCAGGAGACTAGATCTCCTCTTCACGGTGGTACACAGAAATTTGACAAACATCAACCACATAGTATAACCCTGAAACACACACTACAGAAACTTGTGACAGTTGGAATAAAAAGACCAGAAAATTACCCAAAAGGTGAAAATGCCTAAAGAAAAAGGCAAAATGCAATCCCAAGCATCTAGTCCATCCCAGTCAAGTGCAGGTGATAATGAAATAGAGGACCCTAAAATTTATACACCAGAAATCTCTGAAAAGATAGCAAATGAAGTAAAGGAACAAATCCATGAGGCTATGGAGGAACTGAAATTAGAAATAATGTCTTATGTAAAGGCAAAAGTAACAACCTTAGTAAATGAGCTGCTCAAAATAGCTAGAGAAGAAATAGATAAGAAACTTTAGGAGCATGGGAAATTGATTGAAACTTTGAATGAACAATGCAGAAAACAAGCAGAATCTAGGAAACAAATTGAAATAGATATGCAAGAAGCAAAAAATTGTATTGAAAGCCTGCAAAGCTGTTTAAATGAAGCTGAGGATAGAATCTCGGACCTTGAGGACAGGATTGCAGATAGCGATCTTGAAAGGGTAGAACTTATAAAAACAACAAAGCAGCATGAAATGACAATCCAACAGCTACAAGATGATGCCAGGAGAAACAATGTTAGAGTAATAGGCATTAGTGAGGAGGCAGGAGACAATGCAAAGAATATAGCTAAGCTGTTCACAGAAATAATGGCAGAAAATTTTGCGAACATGGGGGGAAAATCAGATATACAAATAAGTGAGGCATATAGAATGCCACACAGTCATAACCAACATAAAACCGACACCCAGACATATAATAATTAAGATTGCAGACATACAGCATGAAAACAGAATACTAAAAGCTATTAGAGAAAAGACACAACTCACCTATCAAGGAAAGCCTATTAGAATCACAGCAGACTTCTCAGCACAAACCTTCAGGTTAAGATGAGCTTGGAGTCAAGCATTTCAAGCCCTAAAAGAAAACAACTTTCAACCCAGACTGACATACCCAGCAAAACTGTCTTTCAAATTTAATGGAGAAACAAGATACTTCCATGACAAAGAACAACTAAAGAAATTCATATCCACCAAACCAACCTTAGAAGGAGTGCTGAAGGACATCCTAGGTAGGGATAAAAATGACCACAATCAACAGAACAACAGAAAGAAATCACCAGGCTGGACAAGAAAATAAACAAGAGAGAAAAGCAGGAAACTAACAACAGTAACACAACATGGCAAAGCCAGTACATATCAGTGATATCCATAAATGTAAATTGTATCAATTCACATATCAAAAGAAACAGGTTGACAGAATGGATCAAGAAACAGGATTCCACAATATGCTGTATACAAAAAACACATCTGACTAAAAAAGAAACTCATAGATTAAAATGGATCAAGAAACAGGATTCCATAATATGCTGTATACAAGAAACACTTCTGACTCAAAAAGAAACTCATAGATTAAAAGTCAAAGGATGGAAAACAGTATTACATGCAACAGGAACCCAGAAAACAGCAGGGGTAACTATTCTATTTGCAGACAATGTGAACTTCAAACCTAAAATGAATAAAAGAGACAAAGAAAGTCACTACATACTCGTAAGTGGAAAAATTCAAGAGGAAGAACTAACAATATAAATACATGTGCACCAAACACAGGAGCACCCAACTATATAACACAGATACTAAGGGACATAAAAAACCAAATACACAAGAACACAATTATTATAGGTGACCTTAACAGCCCACTGTCACAAAGAGATAGATCAACTAGACAAAAAATCAGAGAAGAAATAACAGAACTGAATCATACCTGTGAGCAATTGGACTTAGTAGATGTTTACACAGTGTTCCACCCAAACACATCAGAATACACATTCTTCTCAGCTGCTCACAGGATATTCTCCAAAATAGACCATATATTATCCCATAAAACATTCTTAAGTAAATGCAAAAGTATTGAAATTATCCCATGCATACTATCTGACCATAGCACAATGAAACTGGAAATTAATAGCAAAAGAAATTGCAAAACTGGCATAAACACATGGAAATTAAATAAAAACCTTTTGAACAACCAGTGGGCTACAGAGGAAATTAAATAAGAAATAAAGCAATACCTACAATTCAATGAAAACGTAGACACAACATACTGTAATCTGTGGGATGCAATGAAAGTGGTCTTCAGAGGGAAATATATAGCAATAAATTGTCATATAGAGAAAACAGAACGAGCACAAATAAACAATCTAATGCTTCATCTCAAGCTTCTAGAAAAAGAAGAGCAAGTTAAATGTAAAGCTCATAGAAGAGAGGACATTGTAAAGATTAGAGCAGAAATCAATGCAATTGAAACTAAAAAAATACAAAAAATTAATGAATCAAAAAGCTGGTTTTTTGAGAGAATAAGCAAAATTGACAAACTTCTAGCTAACCTTATAAAGAAAAAGAAAGAAAAAACTCAAATTCATGCAATAAGGACCGGAAAAGGGGAAATTATTACATATCCCCTGGAAATTCAAAAGATCATGAACACCTACTTTGAAAATCTCTACTCCCATAGAGATGAAAACACAGAGGAAATGGACAGATTTTTAGAAATATATGAATTACCAAAGCTCAACCAAGAAGATAAAGCAATTTTGAATAACTCAATATCAGCTATTGAAATTGAAAAGTTAATAAAAAAAAACTTACCAACAAAGAAAAGCCCAGGTTCTGATGGATTCATAGCTGAATTCTATAAGAAATTTAGAGAAGACTTGATGCCAAAACTCCTTAAACTCTTCAATGAAATTGAAAAGAAAGCAATCCTCCCTAATTCATTCCTGGAGGCAAGTATTACTCTGATACCAAAACCAGAGAGAGAACCAACCAAAAAGGAGAACTATAGGCCAATCTCACTAATGAACATGGATGCAAAGATTCTCAATAAAATACTAGCAAACAGAATGCAGCAAATCATCAAGAAGATTATACATCATGACCAAGTGGGGTTCATTCCAGGAATGCAGGAATGGTTTAATATATGCAAATCAATAAATGTAATACACCACATCAACAGAGCTAAAAACAGAAACCACATGGTCATCTCAATCGATGCTGAAAAAGCTGTCGATAAGGTCCAACACATGTTCATGATAAAAACCCTTCAGAAACTCGGAATACACGGTGTCTACCTCAATCTTATAAAGGCCATCTATGACACACCAACAGCCAATATTATACTAAATGGACAAAAACTGAAATTTTTCACTTTAAAATCAGGAACAAGACAAGGATGTCCACTATCAACCACTCCTATTCAATATAGTTCTGGAAACACTAGCCAGGGCAATCAGACAAGAGAAAGAAATAAAAAGAATAAAGATAGGAAAGGAAGAAGTTAAATTATCACTATTTCCAGATGACATGATGCTTTATATAGAAGACCCAAAAAACTCCATTAAAAGACTACTAGAGGTAATAAACAAATTCAGCAGTGTAGCTGGCTACAATGTCAATGCTCAAAAATCAATAGCATTCCTGTATACAAACAAGAAATTCACCGAAAGAGAAATTATGGAAATATCGCCCTTCACAATAACATCTAAAAAAATGAAATACTTAGGAATCAATCTAACTAAAAATGTAAAAGACCTATATGCTGAAAATTATACTATGTTAAAAAAGGAGACTGAAGAGGATATCAGAAAATGGAAAGATGTTTCATTCTCTTGGCTAGGAAGAACCATCATCGTGAAAATGGCCATACCCCTCAAACTGTTATACAGATTTAATGCAATCTTAAAAAAATACCATTGACATACCTCACAAATCTAGAGAAAACACTCCTAAAATTCATTTGGAACTAGAAGAAACCTAGAATAGCAAAGGCAATTCGGGGCAATAAAGGCAAGGCAAGAGGCATCTCAATTCCTGACTTGAAACTACTACAAAGCCACAGTGATAAAATCAGCATGGTACTGGCAAAGAAATAGACCTAGACACCCCAAGGAAGTAGAGGCTTGGGTCTGCTCTGTACCTGCTTGGACTCACAGGAGCATGGACACAAGTCCAAGCCATCTGCACACTGAGGAATGTCCTAGAACAACAATGAGCACACCTCTTCCCTAAAGCGCCACATAGTAAATGTTTTAGGCTTTGTGAACCATAGAGAGTCTGTCTCAATGACTAAACTCTGCAGCTGTCCAATACATGGGCGAATGAATGAGAATGGCTGTTACAATAAAACTTTTATTTGCAAAAGTAAATAGATGTAGATGTTAGTTTGCCTGTTTCCATCCTAGAAATTCTAGCGAGAAGAATATATTTAGGTACCAGAACAAGAATAAGATTGAGTGATATTTGGAGGAAAAGATAATTATTGAAATTCTTTGTATTTCTGTTGTAGAGTGAATTTATCTAATTCTATCAATTACTTTAAAATAAAAAGCAGAATATGAAAAGAAATAAAAGTTATTGCCGCAGGATTATGGGTGAATTCTGGCAATGATGATATTTTTGGTGGCAAAAAAACAAAAATAAGCAATACTTGTTACACACCTTTCGTGGGCAGAGTGACCAGATCAAGCAGACGTCCAGGTCAGGTGGCCCCAGGTGTACAGGTGCACACACGCCTTTGGTAGGTCGAGTAATCAGTGAGACCAGTAAAGTGGAAGCGTCTGAGGCATCAGTGAGGAGCCAGCAGCTGGGCTCGGAGAACTGCACGTGCAGAGACCAATCCCAGCTCCCACATCCAGAGGCCAAGACCAGCTCCGTACCCAGAACAATTACCCTGGCAAACTTGGCTGGAGTCCACAGCACATTTCTGGGTTCTGATAAAGACATCATCACAGAACTTTAAATATCAGAGGTATTTTACTAATTTTATTCTCTCTAGTTTGATTGGCTGTCCTTTTCATGTCTGGTTGGATTACATCTTCTTTTGTTATGTATTTTGTGATTATTTTTGTTTTGTGTGGTGTTTTCCTTCTTTTTGCCCCATCTCTAGTCTCTTTTTTTTTCTTTATCATTCACCTCGTTCTTCCTTCTGTTTTTTATTGTTTAGGCTTCTTACCTTTCTTTTCTTTTTTTGCTTATTTTTTTATTAGCTACTTCTTGAATCTAAACTTTCAAGTGATTACACGTTGTCTCCTCCCTTTATGATTACTCCTTCACATTATGTTTCACTCTTTCCTTCCTGTGTCCCCCAGCTTCCCAAAACTCAAGTGATTATCCTTTGATCTCCAGTCTCAACTTCACTATATATTTGACCTCATTCATCACTGTATCCTTTCCCCTACCCATCTTAAGATCCCAGCCCACCCAACCAGGATAAAATTACCACACTAACGGAGAAATCATTGCATACAAGTACAAGGAATATATTTCATTTGTTACATAACTTAGGAGATTGCTCCTGTGGTCAGAGGTAGCAGGTTAATGTTTACCATACATTGTCAGTATTTAAGCTGCACTTAAACTATTGTTATTACTAAATGTACTACTATATCCAGGATGTCACACATGTTATAATCAGTTTTCCCTCCTGGTATGATAACACTGTGATTGTACGGGATCATAATTATCACCACAGCCAAGTATCAAGGGATAAGGATGAGAGAAATTCTAACTTTGTATGCTTTACAAATTGGGAAGGCAGGTTCTTGGGATAGCTATGAAGACCCACCTATATCTAGAGGACATTCCTGAAGAATAGATATCTCCTAGGGAAGTCTCAATATTAGTGATACAGCTATCTATCACAAGAAATTGGCAAGCATCAACAAACAAAACAAAATGAAATAAAATAAACTAAAGAAACTAGAAATTGATAAGACACAGAAACAAAGTGCAGCCCTAGACTTCCATCCCACTCAGAACAAGCCAAGAACAAAAATGAGATAGAAGAAATTGGAAGTCAAACTGGCTTTTCTGAAATGATAGCAACAGAAGTGAAAAAGAAGTGGGAAATGCCATACAGAAAACAATCTCCTAGGTAAAAAAAAATAAATGACACTTAAAATCAAAGACATTAGAGCAGATACAGATAAAATAATAGACAAGCTTAGAAAAATGAAGGAAAGAAAAAAATGCCCAACATAGAAAAGCAACAGAATTCACAAAATAGGTCCAAACAAAAATTCAAGATATTAAAACCTCTACTGAAAGTACACACCACAGATTGAATGAAGGAGAAGATAGAATCTCAGATTTAGAAGACAGAATTGCAGCTAGTGATCCTGAAAAGAAATATATCTTACAAATAGCAAGAGACCATTAAAAATCAATCCAACAAGATAAAGTAAAGAATAAAATAATATTGATTGAGGCCAGTGAATAGCTACAGTAAGCACAAGTCATAAAAAAAAAAACTTCACAGAAGTAATAGCAGAAAATTTTCCTAGTGTGGATAAAGAAGTTGACACACAAATAAATGAAGCATATAAAACTCCAAACAGCCATGACCAAAATAAATCCACACTGTTATATAGTAATCAAGAGTCCAGAAATTTAGCACAAGAATAGAATATTAAAAGCTATCAGAGAAAAGAAATATTAAACTTATAAAGGAAAACTGTTATGGTTCGTGTCTGGGTGGCCCCCCAAGCCTCATGCAGTCATCGAGGTGACTGAGTCTAGCATTTATGACTGGTTTGTTGTCTAGTGCTAGGATTGGCAGTATGAGAGCTGCACCCGCCCATGGTTAGTCACCCACATACAATATAGGGGAGGAAAGGATGTATGCCTATCCCTCTTTTGCCTTTAGCTCTTGTCATTTGTGGCCACCATAAACAGCTGTGCCTCAGACACACCACCCTGCCTTGGAGCCTGCTGAGTATGGACTGAGGCCCCAAAATGCTAAATAAACATTTATTTCTTCATTTTGGGCATCAGACATTTTGTCTCAGCAATGAGAGACAAATAACCAAGACAAAAGCTCATCAGAATCACAGCCAACTTTGCAACACAAACCTTCAAGTCAAAAACAGCATGGGATGAAGTATTTCAAGTCTTAAAAGAAAACAACTTACAACCTACAATGAATGTTTTCTGTAAAACTATGTTTCAAAATTAATGGAAAAACAAGATACTTCCATGAAAAAGAACAACTGAAGAAATTCATGACACCACACAAACCCTATGCAGAGTACTGAGAGATATTCTAGACAGAAAAAAAGAATCACAATTCCAAGAGCAGCAACAGAAAGAAAGCAACATGCAGGATAAGCAATTAAACAGAGGGGAAGAACATGGAACCAACATCAGGAAAATATGACAATGATAAATCGATACATATCACATATAAATATAAATGTAAATGGCTTTGATTCACTAGTCAAAATAGACTGGCAGAATGGATCAAGAAACAAGATCCAACAATATACTATATATATGAAAGACATTTAACTCAAAAAGAAATTCATAAACAGAAAGTCAAAGCAATACTACATTCAACAGGAATCATAAAAAAGCAGTGGTAGCTCTTCTGCATGTATACAATGTGAACTTCAAACCAAACATAATAAAAGAATTACAGACCAACATATTTGTTAGGGTAAAACTTTGAGAGGAAGAGAAAACAATCATAAATATGCATTCACCAAATACAGAAGCACCCAACTATATAAGACAAATACTAATTGACAAAAGTTATAGAAGCAAAAAAACCAATTTTAATAGGGGAAATCAATACCCCACTGTCACAAATAGATAAATCAATCATACAAAAAAATCAGCAAAGAAATATCAGAACTGAACAAAACCTGTGAATAGACTTAGCAGATGTTCACAGAGTGCTCCACTCAGTTTCAGAATACACATTCTGCTCAGCTGCACGAGAGGTTATCTAAAAAAGACCATATACGAACTTGTAGAACATGCTTAAGTAAATACAAAGGAATTAGAATTATTCCATGTATATTTATTTCACCATAGGGCATTGAACCTAGAAATTAATGGCAAAAAATATCCCCAAAAATCTCTATAAACACATGGAAATTACATAACACTCTCCTAAATAACTTATGGATCACAGGTGAATTTACAGATGAAATTAAATAATATCTAATCTTAAACAGAAATGCAGATACAACACACTGGATCATGTTTAATTCAGTAGAATCAGTCCTAAGAGGGAAATTTACAACAGTGAATTCTCACATCAAGAAAGGAGAATGAGCACAAATAACCTAACACTGCAAATTGAGCTTCTAGAAAAAGAAGAGCAAGACAAGTCCAAAAGTCATACAAGGTAGGGAATAATAAAAATCAGAGAAGAAATTGATGCAATGGAAACTATGAGAAACAATACAAAGAATTAATGAATAGAAGAGTTGGTTCTTTGAAATAATAAATAAAATTTATAAACCCTAACAAACCGTACCAAAAAAAGGAAAGACTCACATTCATGCAATGAGGAATGAAAACAGTGAAATCAGTACAGATCCTGTGGAAATTCAGAAAATCATCAATACCTACTTTGAAAATCTTTACTTTCATAGGACAGAAAACATAGAGTAAATGGACAGATTCCTAGATGCATATTAAATACCAAAGCTGAATCAAGAAGATACAACAATTCTAATACCCAGTATTAGTGAGATTGAAAATTTAATTAAAGCTTACCAAAAAAGAAAAGCCCAGGTCCTGATGGATTCACTACTGAATTCTACAAGAAACTTAGATATCTAATGCCAGTATTCCTAAAACTCTTTAATCAAATTAAAAGGGAGGCAATACTTCCTAACTCATTCCTGGAGGCAAATATTACCATGTTACCAAAAACCGAGAAAAAAAAAAAAAAAAAACCAAAAAGGAGAACTACAGGCCAATCTCCCTAATGAACATAGATGCAAAAATCCTCAATAAGACACTAGCAATCAGAATACACTAAATCATCAAGAAGATTATACATCATGACTAAGTGGGATTCATACTAGGAATACAGGAATGGTTCAATTCACGCAAATCAATAATTGTAATACACCATGTTAACAAAGCCAAAGACAGAAATCACATGATAATCTTAATAGATACAGAAAAATCTTTTGACAAAGTCCAACACTCATTCATGATAAAAACCTTACAGAGAATCAGAATAGATGGTCTTTACCTCAATCAAGAAAAAGCCATCTATGATAAACCAACAGCCAACATCATACTAAATAGATAAAAACTGAAAGCTTTATCTAAAGTTAGGATCAAGACAAGGATTTCCACTATCACTACCTCTGTTCAATATAGTTCCATACCATTGGTCATTCAAGAGATGCAAATTAAAACAACACTGACATTCCATCTTACCTTGGAAAGAATGACTATCATCAAGAAATCACCCAATAACAAATGCTGATAGTTTGTGGGCAAAGAGGAAACCTTTTCCACTGCTGGTGGGAATGGAGACTGGTGCAACCATTGTGGAAATCAGTGGGGAGATTCCACAAAAATCTAGGGTTAGAGGCCTCATTCCACCCACCTATTTCCCATCTGGGTATTTTCTCTGAAGAATTAAAAATAGCATATTATAGAAGTATATGTGCAGCCATGTTTATAGCAGCAAATTTTGTAATAGCTAAATCTTAGAAACCACCCAAATGCTCATCATCTGAAGAATGGATAAAAAGATGTGGTATTTTTATACAATGAAGTATTACTTAGTTATAAAGAAAAAAGGGAAATTGATGCAACTTGAGATGATACTCATAAATAAATAAATCATACTCAAATGTGTAAACATTGTATTGCCTCCCTAGTGTAAGAAGTGGAACTAGTAACTAAGATCCAAAATGTACAATAGATATTGTGAAGTGGGAAACAGCTATTCAAAAGGAAAGAGAAACTCCAATGGACGAAAGAAGAAAACAAGGAAAAAGGGAAAAAATCTATATATGGTAGTTAAAGTAGTTATACTTTTAACTTCTGTTATTTTATTGAAAAGAGGGGTTTGTGCCTACATTGTTTGATCAGTTTTTCATGCCTGTATCTTGTAATTGGAGCAACTAATTTGAAGATAACAATATTCGACATATAAAACATTGGTGTTCTATTGCATTGAAACTTTTGTCACTTTGCTAATGCTTTATCTTTTTAAAATAAAAAATTTAAAAATTTTAAAAATCTTTTAATCCCTTTAAAATCAATAACATATATAAAAATATGATAATATTGAACAGAGTGCTTTAGAATTTTATCAGTGATAAAAATTCAATTATAGTCAAGAAATAAGATATCAGCAGTTTGTACTACAAAGACTGTCAGGGATATAACTAATCCTGGATATCTCAAAATTTCAAACTTAATAAAAAATTATTTTGTTTTTTATAACCAGATTGGCTGATTTAATCTTGTATGCATTTGGATCAAAATAAATTTTATTTTCCAAAATATTTGGATTTTTGTCTTAAAAATATGTTTTGGATTGGTATTTGAATTTCAAGGGTCTGATTTTTTTTAATTCTTTATAAGTTCTAGGTTGAAGTCCTTTGTCTGAGGGACAGTTCATTAACATTTTTTCCCAGTTTGTGGGTTTTCTTTTCACTCTGCTGGAAATCTCTTTTGACATGCAGAAACTCTTTAATAAGACGTGATCTCAGTTATTGCTTCTGGGAAGTATTTCCCATGCAATTTGATTCTTGTTCATGAATTCTCTACCTACCCCTATGTCTTCAAGATTTTTATTGACTTTGTCTTCCAACAGATTTAGTGTTTCTGTTTTAAGATTTAGATCTTTGATCCATTTAGATTTTAGTTTAATACATGGTGATAGGCATGGGTCTAGTTTTAGTCTTCTGCATATGGATAGCCAATTTTTCCAGCACCATTTGTTAGAGACTTTCATTCTTCCAGTGAACATGTTTGGCCCCTTTATCAAACATAAGGTGGTTGAGTGGGTTTGTGGTTGTGGTTTTATCTTCCAATCTATTCCATTGATCTTCAGGTCTGTTTTTATTCCAAAACCATGTTGATTTTATAACTGTAGCTTTGTAGTATAATTTCAAATCAGGGATTGTGATGCCTCCTGCCTTGCCTTTGCTGCTTAGAATTGCCTTTGCTATTCTAGGTCTCTTCTGGTTCCAGATGAATTTTAGAATTTCTTTAGATTTATGAGGTATGTTAGTGGTATTTTGATTGGGATTGCATTGAATCTGTATAACAATTTTGGGAGAATGGCAATTTTCACAATATTTATTCTTCCTTTCCATGAACAAGGAATGTCTTTCCATTTTCTGAGGTCATCCAAGATGAATACACAGTTCTCAGATGAAGAAATATGAATGGAAAATAAATACATGAAAAAATGTTCATCATCATTAATCACAAGAGAAATGCAAATTAAAACTACACTGAGATTCCATCTCACCCCAGAAAGAATGGCCAGAATAAAAAAACAAAAAAAAAAACTACCAACAACAAATGCTAGAGAGGCTGTGGGGAAAAAGGAACTCTTCTGCACTATTGGTGGGAGTGTAGACTGGTACAACGACTGTGGAGGTCAGTCTGGAGATTCCTCAAAGAGCTGGGATTGGAAGTCCCATTTGACCCAGGTATTCCACTTCTAGGCATATTCCCAGAAGAACTGAAATCATCATACCACAGTGATATATGTGCACCCATGTTTATAGCAGCAGAATTTGTAATAGCCAGGTCTTGGAAACAACCTAAGTGCCCATCAACTGAGGAATGGATAAAAAAGTTGTGGTATTTTTATACAATGTAGTACTACTCAGGTATAAAGAATGATCACATCAAGATATTTATAAATAAATGGACATGGCTTGAAACCATACTCATAAGCGAAATAAACCAAACTCACATGTGTAAATACCGTATAGTCTCCCTAGTATGAGAGTTGGTAAGAGTATGTAAGATTTTATTGTAAACATAGTTTCCCATTTCATTACTTTGAAGCCTTTCAATGTTTTCATTCATCAGTTGGAATGGTTTTATTCTGTTTTGTTTGACTTTAATATGTGTGATGGTATGAACAGCTGTTCTGAAGAAAACAAAACACTATGGCGGCCATTGCTGATTTAATATTGTCTTGCTTTGAAGTCCTTTTATTCTTCTATTACCATTAGTTCTGTCAAGTTGTGTTTTATTGGGATCTTAATATATGTGATAGTATAAACTAATCTTTTTATGGAAAATGAGATATTATGGTAACCATTGATCATTTTTTGTTATTCGGTTCAGAATACCCTGTAATTCTTTCATTCTTTTGAATGGTTTTATACTATTTTGGTATGTTTGATATTATTATATTTGAAGCCATGCTCAACTATTACAGAGAAAGAGATATTATGGTAGCTACTGTTAATATCGGTTGTCTTGGTGTAAGGTGCTGTGTTGCTTATGTTATTCTGTTCTGATCTGCTTTGTTCTGTCCTCTTTTGTTTATTCTCTTTAAAATAAAAAAAAAACTTTTTGTTTTTTCTCTATCTCAAAAATATTTTTAGTGTTCAGTTAATAATAACCTCAAGAATAATATATACAATTTTATGATACTTGTTCTATAAAACAACAGAGTTAGTCTTTTGATTTTGAGCCTTAAAGTTCACAGTACTTATCCTTCAATCATACCAGGTGTTGATTTTCTGTGGTTCACTGCTGTCAAAAAAGCACAAATTCATGCCTTTAGCACGCATAATGAACAGTGTGGTCAGCAGTGCCACAGAGAGGCATCAGGAGGACAAACTCTACTCTCTAGCAACTTACCATCTACTCTGCAAGACAACAGAGTAGTATAAAATAAAATATTCTACAATGAAGCATAAAGTTAATGATAGTTATCTAAAATCTGAAATTTTTGGTAAAAATTAAAGCAATTTAAGCATTTTTGAAGAGTCAGAAATATTGAGAATCACAGGAGAGGGACAGAGAGCAAGTTTTAGTACAAATAAAGAAAGGAAGTAGAAGCCACAGAGACAAATGAAGCCTACATTTGGAGAACAGTGACAAAATGTTCATATAATGGTAATACAAACTGATAGGGAACTTTTAAAAGCAACATATGGACTATCACCAGGGAAAGGACTGAGGGTTCTGATAAGATTATGTGATATAAGTAGTGAAAAGATTAGATGCTAAATATGTTGTCTACATTTACTGAGTGTCTATGAGGGTCCGACACTAGCTTTAGCCTTGACTCTGAGAATTCTGCAAGGAAATAACTAGGAGAATTGGAAGCTGTAGAGAAGAAACAAATATCGAAAAGCAGAACTGTACACACTGTAATTGGTTATCAAGAAGCCTAACAGATTGCTTGGGTTGTGGTTCTGGAGGGTTATAGAGAAATAAAGTCAGAAATAAAGGGAAGAAGAGTTGAAACCATGAACGCCAAAGTGTTCTTCCAGATAGAAAGCAAAGGTTTGAAGAAATGTAATATTAGACCTCTGTAAAATTTATTTTGGATCAGTTTATCTAATTTAAACAAAATATCTACTTCGCTTTATTTTCCAAACCAGAATAATTTCTAAAACACACCTTGCGCTTTTCTGCCAAAGCTAAAAATCCTTGCCACAGGAATATACTGGAAAAGGGATGATAAAATCAGGTGAACTAGTCCAAACAAAGTGAGTCAGAAGTAAATTTCAGTTAATTTTAAATATGATCCTCATCTTTCACATAAATCTATATAAGCACTTACAATGCTAGTCATAATATTCACACTAAGAAAAGACTTTGAAGTGTATATCTTAGTTTTCACTAGTTTTTGAGACCAAATACCTAATGCCCAAAGTTGGGAAATGAAAGGTTTATTTCTTACAGTTTTTGGAGGTTTCAGTCCATACTCAGTTGGCTTCAAGGCAGGGTGGCATGGCGGGGCCACAGTTCATGGCGGCTGCAAACAGCAAGGCGGAAACCGGCAAGAGAGAGAGACACACCTTCTTCCTGCCATTACATCACATCCTGGTTCCACCCCTAGGAGGGTGTAGCACTGACACCACCAATCCAAGCACTAGACAATGAACCAATCACAAATGCACAATGCAAATACGTGAGTCCTGGGGGTCAACGACATAAACCATGACAGTGTATCTCAGTACACTGGAATATTATAAAAATTAAGATTTCTTTGATAAATCTTTGATAAATTTGTAAAGACTGCAAAAAATATTTTTTATAATGAAACAGAATATTCAATGGATTTAACAACTTAAAAAAATCTGTGTTTCAACCAAGATCTTAAGATAAAATAAGCAATGAGATTTAGCTTAAAAATTAAAGTGTTCTCCCAGGAGGGAGTACAATGTAGACAGATATATTAAGATAGAGGTGGACTGTTCACTTAGGTTTTTAGGTTATATTAGTACTAAATATGTTATATAACATTTTTAACTGATTTCTATACCTTTCTTTTTCTGTAGTTTTCCTTTTTCTTTTTTTTTTTTTTGTTTGTTTATTTTGAAACAAGGTCTCGCTGGGCAGTTCAGGCTGACCTAGAACTCACTATGTAGCCCAAGTTAGCCTCAGACTTACAGCACTCCTCCTGACTCAGCCTTCTCAGTGTGAGGTTTAGAGATGTGTGACCTCATTCCTAGCTTTGATATCTTTAATAGTTTTCTAAATTTAATTTTATTATCTTTCTACTGAGGAATGATATGTTTAGACAAAGAGAACTCAGTGCACCTATTTCATATTTTCAATTTCTTTTCTATAAAATGGTGATTTTGATATTACTAATCATATGCAATTAAACTTATTTTAAAACATAACTGTTTCTAAGAAAGTATGGCACAATTTACATTTATATTGCCAATTCATACTGAAACAACAGCTAGTTAATTTTATGCATTAACATTAAAATATTTTTAGTTAAATAACTTTGATCATTTCAAATTTTACTGTGAGAGGAAAATATTTTTAATTTGAAACCAATGTATTACAATTTTAGTTTCTTTTTATATTTTTAGTAGTTGTAATTACTGTCAACTATTAACTTGATAGATGATACCATTTTGGAGAAGTATTATACTTTTAAATTATTTTACCTAAGATTAACTACAAAACTAAAAATGATTCTTAGGCTAAATTATAAATTTAATGAGATTAAGCTAGATGATAAAGGATTACATTTTCATAAAAAAATTGAAATGTTATGCTATATCAACACTTGGCAGCATGCTTTTTAGATGATCTCTGTTTCTTTGGAAAACTTGTTTATCTCTTCTAAAACTATAGAAGGCTCTATTAGTATTATTTTTCAAACTGAAGACACATTGTGTTTTCTGAATTGTAGCAATAACCTCACTTGCCATTATCACTTTAAGTGTAGTTTCTTACCAATTTTCCTATCGTTTCCTTATGGAAATCATTTAAATCTAAATTCTTTAATCTGACATACATATTTTCTGTTTTTTACATCTTGGCTATATTTAAATCTGAGTAATGTTCTCAGGTTTATCTTCCAATTCATTAATTCTCTCTGTATTAAACTCAGTGGCTATCTAAAACTCATGTGGGTTTTCAACTTTCAGTGACATTTTTATTACAAGAAGTCTAGTCTCTCTTCTTTGCCCACATTTTTTAATCTTTTTCTGCTCTCCTATTTCTAGTAACAAGTATTTCTTTGCCTTGTTAGAGGCATTTTATCACAGTAATAGCAGTTACTTAGTTTGTGATTTTTTGTTTTTTTCTTTTCAGACTTGAAATATCCCATTAGCAAGAGTAGCATGAGCAAATAAGTAAGTGTTCCCTTTTTGGAAGTCTGGCTTTATATGCTCAAGTGTTCCTCTGAACCCCTCTGACAGTACCAGCCTAGCTCAGCAGCCCAACCCCATAAGGGCATCTGCTAAGTCTCTATTAGGTCTACCTAACCCTTTCATTCTACAGCAAACAGATAAGGTAACTACTCTTTTTATTCCAATCCCAAGATACCTTAGTGTTTTACTTTTACGTTTCATTTCTTCTATACCTAATTGACATTTTTATAATATTAAATTATTTTCATTATTTAAAAAATGGTTTCTCCCTCTTGACTGGACCTTAGCTTCCATACTCCCTAAAGAGAAGACCTATTAAAATGCACGATTCAAGAACAGCAATATTAGATCAAATGTTCAACAAACTAAAATACTTCGGCTGTATCGAGTGTCTACACAGGAGGTCCTTTGGTACACTGGAGTTTGAGAAGTGCTAGTCTAGAGCAGAGGTTGGCGAACTACAACCTGCATATTCACTTTGCAAACACGTACACATTTATCAGAACATAGTTCATTCTCTTTGTTTATATCTGAGCTTGTTACATGTTTATGCATAAACATAACAAACTTTTTGGTTTGAAAACCTTAAAGTATTGACTTTTTTTTAACCAGTAAACTTTTGTGGAACCCTGTATGGAATACAGGATAGCCTAAATTGGGTGTTAACTGGTGATACTGTGAACTTTTTTACAGACTGTTAGAACTGACCAAGAAAATAGCTAACAAATATTTAATACAAAACTCCTTAGAAAATACATTCCTCTCTCCTGTTTCTGATTGTATTATCATACACTGCATGAAAACCCATGAGAATTTGGAATTAGAACTTGATAATAACCAAATAATGAGTCCATTTGGCTTTCTAAAATGTGTTAGAATAGAATGACATATCTGTTACAATGATTAGTGCATTGAAATAAATCTGAAATGCAATGTTACAGTGACATAAAATTTTTAATGCAGAAATATATAACTTTCATAGCTTTAAACTGATACGAACAATGAATGAATAATAAAAATGACCCCTCATGCTATTTTATCCTTGATATGAATACACTGCAAATTACATTCTTGAGGCTTTATCAAGCAACACAATGGTTTAATATTAAAATCAATATTCACATACTGTTTACACAATCCAGACTGTGCTTTTATAACACAATTCTTATTAAGGCCATGTACCCATCATGGGAATAACTTTATTGTGATATGAGATTTGACGGGATCATCTTGAAAAAACATTGTATCTATGAATTTCATAGGCACAGGAAATTGCCATCCAAGTAAAAGTACGGAAGTTTGAAATAAAGCTGGAAACATTATTTCTCATCTCAGAATAGGGAAAGCTTGGTTCAGAAAATGAAAACAATAATCACTGCTTTTTGGAAATTTACAATCTGGGAAAACAACTCTCCTCCATTTTTCCTTTTTAACATACTGTCTAGAGTTAATTTGGTATTAAATTTTGTTTTCTTTGTTGGATTTCCTATAATAATTGGATACTTAATACTCATTTTATGAAACTTTATTTTTATTTTAGCAATATTTTGATGCTAATATACTAGTGTCTTGGGGAAAAACTTTATATGGCATTATTAAAGTATTATGAAAATTGTCTATATATGTAAATAAGGCAATGCAAGAAAATGAAAACCCATATATCCATCACCCAACTTCAACATTCTCCAATCATGTATCAGCCAAAACTCCTTCCCTTGCCTTTATATCAGTACTGTTTTAATCACTGTACTGACAGTTATTCTTAAATAAAATATAATACATTGTAATGAAGAAAAACTTGCCATACAGTTCCAACAAACGGATATACCCAGATAACCATACCACTATTGTGACATAAAATGTCATCTTCTAAGCAAAAATTTTCCCATTTTTACATCCTGCCAATTTCTACTACTCCTCCAATGACAATTGCTGTCCTGATTTTTTTTTTAATTTTTAGATGACTTTTTCTGATTTTGAATTTCTTTATTAATAGAAGTCTATAATTTAGTCACTTTTTCTGTTTGATTTTTCCATCTTTGAAGTGGTAGTGAAATTCATTTACCTTAGCATAAAATGTGCCTTTTAATTTCTTTTTATCAATCTAGTGCAGGAATATATCACAATCTGATTTTCCACTCTGTTTATAGACATTTCTGAATATAATTTTTAGAATATAACATTTGAAACAAAAAATTTATAATGATGTCATGACAAAATTATTCCAGTCATCAAAATAAAATATAGTAATAAAATATAACACATATGGCATTCTGAAACAAAGTACCATTATATTATAAAAAGTAGCTTGAATGTTCTGAAGTTCCTCATCTTATAGATTCCTAATACATAAATACTGTGTATTTGGTAGTTTAGTTCTGAGGATTAAATGAGTTAAAATATATAACATCCTTATAATGCCTATAACTTACAAAGTGCTCAGGGAGTGCTCAGCTTTGTACAATGGGTATTTCCTAAAATGACTCACTTATAACTAAATTTTAGGCAATATGCTATAACCTTGGGATGTGATATTATTTAATTTTCTATTAGTCTTTGGCTAGAATGAGAAATATGACTAAAACTGAAAACTGTAAGCTAGCACTCTGTATGGCTATGAGGAGTAGGGTTAAGTTAGGGTTGAAATTACAATGCTGAATATTTTTATTGCATTTATATTTGGTTTCATAAATTTACTTCAAAATTAAATTTCACTGTTGAATTTTTGTTACTCTATCTATACTAATGCCTTGGTGGCAAAATACTAATGAACATATTTTTATACAACAAATAAATGGTGTAAGTAGTTATACATACATATATATTTTATGCTACTTTAAATTAGAGTAATATAAATGGAACAGTCCCCTGGAAAAATAATCAGTTCAATATATTTCTCTGTAAAATGATTTAATGCTTGGGTTGATTTTTTTAAAGTAAATTAAAACATTGTAAATTATATTAGGATTTTTTTCTTTTAAATCACTTCAGGAAAATAAAACAAAAGCCTGTATTTGCTTCATTAGTCATAAGTGACCACTGAACATAATCTTATTCAACTTTCTAAATATTTTCAGTTTCGACTTCATTTAGAATTAAAATTATAAATGCACTTTGCAGTTAAAAAATAGTGCAGTGGGCTGCAATGTGGACAACCTGCACCCTCATGCCATCAGAGATGACATCAGCAATGGCGCGGTGGAGTGCCCAGCCAGATGAGAAGCATAATAAAATATTCAGTAAAAAGATGGCCTGACAAAAATATTGTAGTGCTGTGAAATAAGATCATACCTAGGAGATGTTTTAAAAATAAATTTGTTTTTTATACCAAGACCTTGCATTCTCCTTCTTTCCCTGTCCTTATCATTTTCGAGCTCTCAGAGGAACATTAGCAGCTGTATGAATGTAGTTAAAATTTCTCTTAACACTAGCTGCCAACAATAGTCAAGAACCTGTAACATGAAACTTTAGGGATGAACAAATTATAAGAATGAACACCATTTCCCCACATTCTCACAAATAATGATGAGTAACCTGGGTAACAGATAAAAGGAAATTCCATCAGGAATACACAGGTACATATACAGGTACATTCCTGAGGGGATGATGGCTTTGAAAATGTCTTTCAAGAAGGCCTTTGATGTGACAGGGTCTCTTTCTTATGCAACATAGGTCACCAGTTCATTGGTAACCCAGTGACAACTAACAGAACTGGCTCATACCAAAGTAGCTGTGAAAACCCTAGAGAAGCTACATATCTATGGCAAAGAAAGGAACCATTACCTGGAGAATGTACTGCAGGGCTGGGTCATCCTCCATTCTTCTCCTATGTTGTAGCTTACATCTCACCTGTGACATGCACAGTATAACATACAGTTTATCTGGAACCAGGGACGGAGATGTTCTAAACGCTACTGCACATGCTTAACATGCATATGGCCCTGAGTTCAGCCACAAGGGCCAAACAACACAAAAACAAAGAAACAAACAAACAAAAACTCCACTGGAACTGTCAGCTCCCAATAATGGACAAAAGAAAATTGCCCTTTCCAAAAACAAAGACAGGATGACACAATTATCAGTAATAAAAAACAATATTAAAAATAAGGCACTTTTAAACAGAAAAAGAAATCTGTCACTCCACTTACACTATCCAAGACTGTATTTTCTGCAGAGAATCTTCTATCCGCACAGCCCTAAATGTGCAAGAGTGGAGTTTAAAAGTCTTCAAATTGCACCCTCAAGGGAAGTGATTGAATAATTCATTCATGAGGCAAGATTTAATCAAAAATCAAATGAATTTATTTTTGGATCAATACTGTTAAATGAAAATACGTAGACATGTAATTTAAATAGCTACATAAGTAATTTAAAACTTATTAGTTGCCACATATAAAATATGATAGATGATATTTATTTTAATTGAATATGTGATAAAATATGTACTCAGTATTTTTATTTCAAAATCTAATTAATGTTAAAAGGTAAATCACTATATTTTATACTATTTTAATATTTAATGCATATTTTACATTTCCAGTATATCTCAGTTTGCAGTAGTCATACTTCAAACACCCAAAAGATGCATATAGTCAGAGGGTATCATTTTGGATGTTGCTATTTTGAGTTAAAAATATATTGGTTTAATATTGAAATGTAATAAAGAATAGTTTATCATGTCTTTTTCACTGTTATGTTCAGAAATTTCTGCTTGAGCTTAGAACATTCATTTTTTTTTCCCAGAATGATGTTTACTGCTCTGACTTTTCTTAAATCTGTGTTATACTAGAAGTACATTTCAAGTTAAAAACTTAACAAAGATATAACTAACTGTTATGTATGTATTCTCTGGATATTAATTTATCTAATAATTGAAAACTATTTTATTGCACACTGAGACATTTTATATAGTCTGTTTCCTAGCTATCCATTTGTATTTTGACATTTGATATGCACATTAAAATTAAATATTTTAATATTTTCTCTTTATAATGCCTCTCTTAATGTGTTAATACCTGCATGGAAAACATATTCTATTTGTGTTTTACCTTCTGGGACGTATAGCAGTCACTTTTCATGTTCTAGGTATGTATTTCAATACTTTTGCATGTCTCAGTGTTTACCTGAGGTAATAGTTATCTAAAACCCTAGTTTTTCATACATGAACTACTTTTTGTCCAAATTCCTTGTAGGGACTTTATTTAAGTTGCCACAGGACAATATGTTTCTTAGTAATAAAGTATCTTCTTTTATTTTGGGATGATTTCATCCTTTAAAAATCTGATATGTATATAGGTATCTAACATATTAGTTATTTCCCAAGCTTTGGCTTTACTAACAATTTGGAAAATATATTTTATGTGGTAATCAAATCATGAAATATTCATTGAGTAAAACATGCACAATCCATGAAAAATCAGTTGTACAACATTGTTTAGCATTTATACTGTCTCTATTTAATAAGTTAATTCTTATCTTAACAGTCTTCATATATTCGGTTCAGTTTTCTGTATAAGAGTTAAATACTTGTAAGTTTGTCTAAAATCTTGGATTTTCTTTCTATTATAGTGATGTACTGCTTAAGAAAATCTTAAATTAAAAAAATATGAACTTACTCAAGCATTACCATTCTTTATAACACATTCTTATAACACCATTTTTATTATTTGAGTACAAAACTATTTTATTTAATAACTGTATTAGCTTTCTGCTAATATAGCAAAATACTTGAGATAATTTAGAAAAGTTTTATGCAGCTCTGTTTTAAAGTTTCGAGTCTGGAACTGGACAGTCCTATGGTGTGAGGCCTCTGGAAGTTACAAGATGGCAATGTCAGAGGGTCTGTGATGGAGCAGATATGCTCACCACATGAGGCAAAACCAAAGCAGAAAGGAAGAGACTGATGCCCACCTTGAGCCTTTGAGAACATTCCCCACAGTAACTTGAGGACTTCCTAGTAGGCCCTGTCTCCTAAAGGTTACATCCCTCCCACCTCTCGAAGGACCTCTCTAAGGACCTCTGACTTCTGTCCACATTGAGGGACATGTAAACAGACTAGAAAAAGACTAGCTTAAATTTCCTACAGTAGTTACATGCAGTTTACTGTCATGTGGTCAATTTTATAAAGTTTACAGTGATGTACAAATTAGAAGCCATTTCTATGATTTTTTCAAAGACTAATGTTAGTGGTATTAATGTTAGAAAGTGTTTTTGGGAATCATAAATATCAATCATGCACACCTTCCAAGTTATTTATATTGATAGACATTGCTAACTTCTTATTCTCCTCCAATCAATCCAGTATTTTAGGATATTTAAAATGGATACTAACATATTTAGTTTGAGAGAATAGATGGACATTAGAATATGAGCTTTGCTCACTGTCTTTGATCTATCAGTTAGAAACATCTTCACTAACTTCTTCATAAACTTTGTACTGAAAACAATTCCTCAAAATGCTTTTGATTGTCATTATGATTAATATTAATATTTTACAAATACCAGTTTTATTTTCCTTTGGTATAACCTTAAGTGTATATTTTACAGAATGTTTTGCTTTTTAAAATAATATTCTGTTAGCTCTCATCAAAACTGCATTAGAAAGAAATCTTATTTTTTCTGTGTGAAATATTCTGGCAAGGCCTTTAATATGGATTGCAAGGGCCGAGGATGTAGCTCAGTGGCACAGCATCTGCGTGAGTTTGATTTCTGCTATCAAAAATATCTATCTATCTATCTCTACTGGGAATGTGAAACTCTAAGGATCCTAAATATGGATAAAATGTTTTATGTAACCAAAGGTAGTAACTTTGGTTACATAGAATAAATAAAAAAGAGAAAGGATATGGAGTTACAAGAAGAGTTTACAACAAAATAGCACAATGGAAAGGACATCAATCTGAGAGCCATTAATAAAGTTATTAAATTCACAGACAGATTTGTGGAAGTGTTTGTGGTGAGGGTTTAGGGTGGTTTGCTAAGATTAAGCCTCTAACAAAAATTAGCTCTTCCTCAATAAACTGGAAGTCAGAAAAAGAATGACAAAGTTCTTCTCATATACTATGAAATCTTAGCGCTTCCAACAATGCTTAGCCCAACCTGCAATGGGCCAGGCCCATATTCTTGGTTATAGAAAACAAATTGCACATTCCTTATAGAATAAAACAACCATGAATAATCATATAAATATTTCTCATGCTCATTATTTCTTTAAACCTCTAAGAAAATTATCTTATCATTCAATAGTCATCATTTTTTAAAAAACAAGTATATTTGTCCAGGATAAATCCCAGATTCTGAGTCCTCATGGTGCTGAAGTAGACCACCTTTTGGTAATTTTTCTGCTAACCCAAAAATCTCTTGATGTGGTTTGTTTTTCCAGTAATTGAAGTATGGCACAGTACAACTATTTGAACATCTGATTAGCATTATTGTCAAAGCTGTAATTTGTCAATCTGATTTAATTCTTACATTGTTTCTATAGTCATATACCTGCTGGTATGGCTTAGCTAAATTAAAGTGAATGAATTGCCAATGACTCCTATAATTCTGACAGTAGTTTTTCCTTATCGGAAAGAAAATTACACATTTATATTTTGAAAATGACTTCCAATTTTTTTACCTTCAGAATTCTAATGAGTGTCTATAGTTTCTTATCCTTGTTCAAAATAGTTTCCATTTTTATCAAAGTGGCTTCTTGGTTTTCAAATTTAACTTTAATTCACAACTAAACTTATTAGTCTTGCTGCTCTTTTATCACTTTTAAAGCTCCTAAAATATCCTCAACATTCAAAATTTAAAGAGCAGTTTCCATTGCACAAATACAGTATTTGCCATTATTCCAGTTTAGAAATAAATTTGATAATTTCTAAATTGTTTCTCTTCAGCTGATTTCCAATTATAACTTCTCTTTTTATTTTAAAATAGTAATAAGAACATTGAGCAGCCTTAAGATAAATAAACAAAATGTAAACATTTTGATAACAGAAAAATATAATCAATCACGGTTAATCTTCATATAAGGAATTCCTGATCACACGAAAAATGTCATTGTGCTAGAACACTTCTCAAGATGATTCTCAACAAGAGGATTTTACGGGGTCCTGTATGTTCTGGGTAGCCGCTTAACTGAAATACTTAGTTAGTCCACTTACTAAAAACGTCAGGCATAACTATGTAGAAAACTATGTAAACATGTCTTTGGTTTCTACTGAAATATTCAATTCAAAGCAGAATTCATGGTATTAGGAAAAATGAGAACGACATCTCTGAACACATATTCCAATGTACAATTTACCACTTTGTAACCATTGTACAGTCTATATAAAAGGTCTGAATTTAAGTAATATTTCTCTCTAATGATGTTTCCTTCTTAATATTAAATATTCCCATATAAACTGTACAAAGTGATCCCATGGTTATTTTTTCATATATTATTTCATATTGTCTCATATAGTTTTATGTCACCAAAATTTATTTTGGGTTATTTAGAAACACCAGGTAAATAAAGGAAATACTACTCACAGGGAGCTTTACCAAAGACAAAAATAATCTTTGAATGTCTGGATACAATTTAGAAAAGGAAATTATGTAAAAAAAATTCACATAAAGAGTTATAAATATGTCCCAGAAAGAACTCTAGGTTATGTATTCAACAAGATTAAAGAAAATACATATAATGCAGTAGCCAAAATTTACCAAATGATGTCAGGATGTGAGACTAGTAAGACAAAAATCTTGTTAAATGTAAAAATATGCAGAACATAACAGATCTTTCACTACTGAAGTGAAATAAAAAACATTCTCATAATTACTGAGACCTTTAAAAAACAAATTATTCACACCAGAGAAACAATGTGATATTTACACATGTGTCTGATTTATTTCACTTAATTGTATAGTCTCAAGTGTATCCATTTACCTAGAAATATCTCAAGTTCATCCTTCTTCATAGCTGAGTAGGGCTCTGTTGTACAGTAAAAAACAAAGAAATAAACAAAAATACATGTTTGTTATGCATTCATTGGTTCATGGGCATTTTGGTTCTTTCCAAGATTTAGCTATTGCAAAGTGTGCTGCTATAAACATGGATGTACATTTATCTCTGTGGTCTGATGCGTTTAAATTTTTCAGCAAGATACCATGAAAAAGAATAGCTGGGTGGAATACGACGTCTAATCCTAGTTTTTGAGGAATCTCCACACTGATTTCCACAGTGTGGCACACTGGTGGCACACTGGTGGCACAGTGGTGGCACCAGTCTACACACCCACCAGTAATGGAAGAGTTCCTTTTTCTCCATCGTTACACCAGCATTTGTTATTGGTTGATTTCTTGATAGTAGCCATTGTTTCTAGAGTGAGACGGAATCTCATCATTGTCTTACTTTGAATCTCTGAAATGATAGCGATTTGAACATTTTCATGTATTTGTTATTTGTATTTTTTCATCTTTGAAATGTATATTCATCTCATATGCCCATTTTGTATTGGTTCTTTAAATTTGGTGGGTATGATTCTTTTGAGTTCTTTGTATACTCTAGATATTAGTCCTTTGTCTAAGATACAGGTGACAAAAGTTTTTCACACTCTGTGGCATGTCTCCTCATTCAGTTGGTGATTTCTTTTGCTGCACAAAAGATTTTTAATAAGATGAGATCCCAGTTGTTCATTACTTGTAATATTTTTCATGTAATCTGGATTTGTTCATAAAGTTTGTTGTTATACCTAAGTCTTCAAGACTTCTACCTACTCTCTCTTCTGGTAGATTTAATATTTCTGATCAAAATATATAACAGATAGTATTAAATAGGAAGAAAATTTTCAAATGGGAAGAGGACCTAGTGAGGAAATGGGAGGAAGTATGGCAGGGAAAAGAAAAAAATTAAAAGAAAGCAGAAATGGAAACACAAATTTTGTAAACAAGGATAAAAAGAGTAGTTGAAGAGAAGGAAATGGGAAAAAAAGAATTGAGATAAATCATGTACATATTCACTATGATGAATGTGATCATTATGTATACCTAAAATGTACCAATAAACTTAATTTATTAAAAATCATCTATCAATAGTCTCACGCAAAACATACTCAAATAATTCATATAAATATTCTACATAAGAGCTCAGTCAAAAAAAAACCCTGAAAAATCTACTTTTCAGTTGGGTCTGTTATGTGAGAGTACCTTATAACAGATATTTTATAAATGACAGAAATTTGTATCTTAGTTTTGGATGTGGGACTCCAAGATCAAGGTTGCCAGCTGACTTGGTGTCCAGTGAGGGCCCAGTTCCTGGCTCACAGATGATATGTTGTGGCTGTAACCGTACATGGCAGAAGTACGCAGGGATCTCTCTGGGGTCGTTTCATACTGGCAATAATCTCACTCAAAAGGGCTCCATCTGGAGAACTTGACCACTTCTCAAAGGCATCACTTCTTAGTGCTTCGCTTTAGAGGTTTACATTCATCTTATAAGCTTAAGGGAGGGACATAGACATTCATTCTATAGCATATACATAAGTAAATGATTATATGAAAAAAATGCACCACCTCATATATCACTAGGAAAATACAAATTTAAAAACAAATAAGACAACATTAGAAATCTATTAGATTGCTATAAACCTGAACACTGAAAAGAACAAATGCTTGTGAGGATGTAAAACAACAGAAACATTCATTGATTGCTGATGGGAAGGCAAATTGTAGAGCCACTTTGCAATACAGGTTGGCAGTTTCTTACAAAATTAAACCTATTTTTGACTGAAGGACCTAGCAATTATACTCTTTGGCATTTACTCAAAGGAGATATTTATTCCACAAAAATCCTGCACAAGAACATTTACAGCAATTTCTTCATAGTTCCCAAACTTGTAAGATGATTTTTCAGTAAGTGAATGAATAAATAAACTCAATCAGAAGGCATGGAAAAGACTTAAGTAGGTATTACAAAGTAAAAGAAGCCAATTTGAGGGACCAAGTACTGTATGATCCTAGTATTATGATATTCTGGAAAAGGGAAAATAATGAAGACAGTAAAAAAGATCAGTATTGCATGCAAGTTGGGTGGACAGCAAAGATGATTTATGGGCACTTATAATACACTGTAGGGTACTATATTTGTGGATACATAACACCATACACTTGTTCAAATTCATCAAGTATACAGCATTCATAAGGAGCCCTCACATAATCTGTGGGCAATGGGTGATTAGGATGGATCTGTGTCAGTTTCTCAGTCGTAACAAATGGACCACCATAGTGAGGGAGCATGATAAAGGGGTGACTGCTCACGGGTGGGAGTAGCGCACGGTGGGTAATTGCTGTGCCTTGCTCTGGAACTTGCTGCAAATCTAATGCTGTTTGTAAAGGGTTTTATAAAATGAATGTATGTAAGACAACTAAATTTAATCAACAGATCCCTAAATAATAAAAAAATATTCCCAAGGCATCACATTGTAGCTGGAAAATAGAATTTAAAAAAAAATCATTAAAGTAAAAATTCAAAATTTATAATAAACATTTTAGTAATGTGATTTTAAAATCTCAGATTCCAGATTACAGTAAAAGAGCAAGAAGGGAGAGTATTGACTTTATTTTGAACAAAAATGTCAATAGAAATTTTTCATTACATTAAGCATAGAGTTTCTGTAAAACTTCCTTCACATTTAATAAAAATTGGATGTAAATGATACCTAAAAATAATCTACCTGAAATCTAAAAGAAAATAATTATTTTGATGTACAAAGTTTATATTGACATGGACATAGGAGCTGCTTATATCGTTTCTATACATCCTTACTAGAGTACAATTTCAAAACTAAGCTGGTTAATACTATTTTATTGCCAAATAACTAAAAATATTGTTATACATATGTTCTTAGAATGGTTAAAAATATGACATAACACAATTCATTTCAGAAGTCTCCAAAATCTCTGATTGGAAAGTTTTTCCTGCTGAAACAAAATTCCTCTGCGTGATCATCTAATGTTGCTACCTGTCAATTGTGGATCAATAGCTGTTGGTCAACTTGTAACAACAGCTGAACCGAATCAGTGTGGTGCTGAGTGTGGATGGCCCACCTGAGGGTTGTTACCAGATAAAAAGGCGAACTGCAGAGAAAGAGGCGGTGGCGTTGGTTCTCTTATAGTCATCAGTTCTCCTGGCGGAGCATGCGGAGTTTCTTTCCTGAAATAAAACTGGCTGTTCTCATCAGAGGAGGAGGAACCTTGTTGTCACTGAGAATGGCTGAGATCCACTTTGGGGGAGCTCTAGGCCTTAGTTTATTGCTTCCTGGCCCCAGGGGTAAAGATGATGTGCTGTTCAATATCCAGGAGAAGCTTGTCATGTTGGCTTTCTGATATGAACTTCTGATCTTCCGAGAAGCTCTAGATCTTGTTGCTACTGTAGTATCTTTCTGGGGAGCTCTGGTCCTTACTTTGAGCATCGCTTCCTGGCTCCAGTGCAGACCACTCAGCCTGCTGGTACAGATCCTGCATCCCACTGGCACAGACTTTCTAGCTTCCAGTGATGACCTCTGGGCCTTCCCAGTGCAGATATGTGAAACAGATTTGCATGAGACATTGTCATGGGCTGTAGATCTTCGACTGGACTCATGTAAGATACTGCCATGGGATCTGGGCCCTCAGCTGGATTCTTTCAGTCTTTAGTATGTGGGCAGATTTTCTGTACTTTATGTATTTGACTCTTTGGATAACTATTATAAAATAATTCTGTAAATTATGTGTCCTGTATTAAATTGTTTTCCTTGCAAACCTTGACTATAACAAAATTGGTACCAGAAGATTTGGTTCATTTTTGTGATACCTGACCATGCGGTTTAAGAGTCTTATCGATTAATCTGGAAAGATTTTGAGACTGGCCAAACAGGCAGCCCCTGTAGGCTATAAACTCTATGGGAGAGATTGGTCAGAGCCTGGACAATCAGAGTACTGATGGAAATGCTGCCAGTTAAGATGACATTCAGGAGGCTTCTACTGAGGACTTTACTGGCTGCTGGATTCCAGGTAACTTGTTGTGTTCTGGTTGAAAGTTGGTCTGCATTTTACTTGTGTTTAGAGATACTACACCTGGGTGGCAGAAAATTTTCAGTGCAATCTATTGTTGAGATGGTAGAATGGCCATTATTGTAAGCGTTTGGTCATATCTATGTTGGAAATTAAGAATGAAGAGCCAGTAGCATGATTTGAAACATTTGGCCAGAGAAAAGGCTTTAGTGGAACTGTGAGCTGCAAGGATGATACAGAGATAGCATGGTTACTGAAAAGAACAAGACAATGGGAAAATGAACTAAAGCCTTACACATGAAGGGAAGAGTGTATTTGAATTGCAGGTGATCCCCGTTTTTTAGTCTTGCCATGCACTGTTAAAGTTTCGTGGGAAACAAGGACTGTGATTGTAATAGTTCTTTTAATATTATTTTAATGTCATTTTTAGATATGTTTGTAATTAGGTTAATAATTACTCTTGGATTTTGGTCCCTCTTTGAATATTTTGCTTTTGGTGCAATAAGAATTGTATATATGTCATTGTTATATTAGTGTGAATCTGAATAGACCAAGATAGGTTAACTTCTCTGCCTCTAGAGACTATGGTTAGTCAACTTATAATACCAGCCGACCTGAATCAGCGTGGTGCTAAGTGTGGATGGCCCACCTGAGGACTGTTCCCAAATGAAAAGGAGAACTACAGAGGAAGAGGTAGTGTTAGTTCTCCTTGCTGTTGTTTGTTCTCCTTGTTGGCATTGGTTCTCCAGAGAAACTTGCTGATCTTTGGTGATATGAACTTGGCTGTTATCATCATCAGAGCTCAGTACCTTGTCCACACTAAGAATGACTACAGTACCTTTTGGGGGAGCTCTGGTTCTTAATTTCAGCATCACTTCCTGGCTCTACTGCAGAACCCTCAGCTTACTGGCACAGATCCTTCATCCTGCTGGGGCAGACTTTCTAGCTTCTACCACTGACCTTTGGGCCTTCCCAGTGTAGATCTGTGAAACAGACTTGCTTGAGACATTGTCATGGGCTGTAGGTCTAAAGCTGGATTCATGCAGGATATTACCATGTGATCTAGATTCTTGGAGATCATTAGTGTGCACAGATTTCCTGCACTTTCTGTATTTGCTTGTTTGGGTGACTATTACATAATAATTCCAAAAATCATGTGTCCCATATTAAATTCTTTTCCTTGTAAACCCTGACTATAATATCTATGAAAAGAAGGCTCTTCAAAGATTCCAAATAAGATTTCCAAAAACAGTGAGAAAAACATAATCCACTAATTGATCCTGCACACAATTAAAAGAAACTACTGCCTCTAGGAAAAAATTGTATTCTTGAAAATGTCAAGAAAGAGAGAAAAATTGTTCATCACATTTCCATGTGACCTAAATGGTTTTTTTCCAGAAAATTTTAGTTGCTTCACAAAATGAGTGGTACTGCTGTCTTCTTTGGATGTTGTATATTCAGATATTCAAATATAGCACCCAAATGTACAGTTTTATAGAAAGACAGAATTTTGTAGATCTGAAGAAAGAAGCAAAAAGTAAGTGTAATTCCTTTTATCAAATATGGAATTTAGCACAGAAAACATTTAGCAACCTGGGTTCAATTTTGTATAACCAAAGAAAGTCTTTAATTTAACCCAATGTTTTATAAATAACTGGCAGCTCTTACAGAGTTGGATTACTCCCATATCTCTCTAGGAAGATTTTTGGCAGAAAATGAATGTTGACTCATGTCATCCTGAAATAGATGCACTTTTGTCTTTGAGTTTTAAAATATACTAGTGACTTAGTAAATATTGTGAAAGTGCTATCATTGCCTTCTCCGAACAATTTTTTTCCTACAGTTCATCTGACTTTTACAAAGAATTTCTGATATATCACATATAATGACTGGTGTAATAGTGGTCTGGAATAATTTTTCAATTAATTTTTATTCTTTTGTCTCATGATGAACTGTTCAATATAATTCACTTTTTCAGAAGACTATTCACAGTAGGTAAAGGAAAATCTAGCTGTGTAGGTTTTACCTTAGTGGTGTCTAACACTGAGCATATCTTACAACATGGCTCAAAAATGTAAGAACATAAGCCTTGCATTCTAAAATAACAAAAGAAAAAGTAAAAAGAAAAAAAAAAGTTTGGAGCCCTACAGCCCATGAGAAGCCATGAAACAGAAAATCTGGCATTAACAAGCTCTACTGAAAATGTTCAACCAAGCATATATTGGTTTTTTTATTGGTATTGGGAATCGAACTCAGGGCCTTGCTCTTGCCAACCAGGCACTGTGCCACTAAGCTATATCTCTGGCCCCCAAGCTTTGAAACATTGAACTTCTTGTCATCAGCAGTAAGACACAACCTGGTTATTACCATTTTACAGCCAGATGAATTGTTTCTGTACAGATGTATTTATTCTCCACTTTCGAGAGATGATTACAAACATTTCTGTATTATTTTGAAAATCTTAGTGGTTTGTCTAGATTATAATTTGTACTTCTTGAAGTTTAACAAATTTCAAATATTCTAAAAATTACTTTGATCACTGTTTTCTGTTGTTGTTGTTATCGTTCAGTATGGATCCACATGTGTTTGCAGCATTTATTTCCACATAGGTGTGCAATTTGTAAAATTTATGTTTTTATTGCTTCAAAAATTCCTTATTTCATGTTTTCACTTGAATAATTTTTTCACATGTATTTGACAGTTTACAATTATTGAGTTGAACACTTTCAAGGTATCACTGCACCACATTCAATGATCTATTATTTATTGTTAAAGTGGTTCCTTCTTTGCTATTTGCTATATTTTTGTAGATAATATATCTATTCCCTTTAGCATGTTCTAACATTTTCCATTATTATTAAGGTAGTTAATTTCATTATATGGTGTCAAACCAGTCCTTTGGTAACAAACACATTGTTTTCCCTAAAGCTGAGATTGTATCATTTTTTTTAAATAAAGAATCTCATGTTATTTCTTTAAATATTTTCCCACTCTGATTTGCTCTTTAACATTTTTTGTAGTATTTTGGTCATTTAACTTATTATTCCTCTATTTTCAATTTCTGTTTCATAATTTCCATGTCTTTATAGTTTAATACTTTGTACTTATACTTTATAGTTAAAGTGTCTTCCAACTCATTATGTCATTGACTTTGTTTAGTCTAATATTGATTATTTCATATGCTCCCCTTTTTCAAATTATTTCTAAAGTTTCTAATTAGTTCTCTTTATAGGCTGGATTTTTTTTTTGTTTGTTTGTTTTTTTTGGTACCGGGGATTGAACTCACGACCTCACGCTTGCCAGGCAGGCACTTAAGCCACTGAGCTAAATCCCCAGCCCGGATATTTTTATTAATAACTATCTGAAGTTATATGGTTGAAGTTCAGTTTATATTCCTTCATTTTTCTTTTTGAACACTTAAATGTCACTTAATTGGTAATATCTTCATTTTTCTGTAATGTAATCCATATGGCAGTAAATATGCTTTTGATGTGATTTGTTTACTCTTTTATTTGGAAAGTTTGTTCCCAAATGAACTTTATAACTTTAGAACAGTTGCAACACAAGTTGTTTTTTTGGTTTTTTTTCTCCAGTAAAATGTGTCCTTTGTGAAAGTATTCCCAGAGACAGTTTTGTATTTGCATCAGGATTCTTTGCATTTTCCAATTTGAAGCCTGTTTATATCACATTTTCAGAATGAGTTTTCTATTTTTCAAGGTAGTGTAAATCTGTAAGCCACAAGTATGCAATGAGCAGGCTGCACAAGATGATTTCTTATGGAAGAGATTTTCTACATATTAGACAAGACTGTCAACGAACTTCTGTGGTTTATATCTGCCAACATTCATAGGAAAGAGCCAGAGTTTTAAATCAGATAGATTGGAAATCACAGATCTAAATATATACATTAAGTTTCCAATTTAGGAATGCTCAAGCTGCAAACTTTCACAGGTGTACCGTGTCTAAGACTCACTCTGTTGGACCACAAATGAATTCTATTTATTAAAGTCCTAATGGAACAGAAATAGTTCCTAAATCAGGGACTTACGATATAACAGTAGATGGACAGATTCAAATAGAGGTACAATTATTTCAATTTCACTCATTTGGAGTCCTCTAAATAGTCTGTATAATATGAAAAAAGCCATGGGCACCTGAATTAAATTTTTTGTAAGGTATGTATCTTTTGATTTTAAAATGAAAAAATAGCAAAAACAATGATCCTGAATTTCAAAACAATAGGAAATGAACCACGGTTAATATCTTGCATGATGATATATTTAAAGTAGCTGCTCTGATTTCAAGATATAGGCATGAAAAAATGATCAAACAAAACATAAATCATTCTTTATGAGGAACCAACAAATTAATAGTATAATTATCTATCATATATGTATTTATACATATATATAATTATACTATATATATATATATATATATATATATGTGTGTGTGTGTGCGCGCGCGTGTGTGTGTGTGTGTGTGTGTGTTCTTTTCCCTTCTTTCTTTTCTCCTTTCCCTCATCCCATTGTTCTTTCCTTTTGAATGGTTTCTTACCCTTTCAGTTTCACAACTTCCACAAAAAATGAAATACTTAGGAATCAATCTAACAAAGGATGTAAAAAGTCTATATATTAAGAATTACTGTACTCTGAAAAAGGAGATTGAAGAGGATATCAGAAAATGGAAAGATATCCCTTGCTAATGGATAAAGAACCAACATTGTGAAAATGGCTATAGTCTCAAAACTGTTATACAAATTTAATGCAATTCGAATCAAAATACTATTAACATACCTCACAGATCTAGAGAAAACACTCCTAAAATTCCTTTGGAATATGTCTTTCTTGATAATCATACTTTTTGCTATTTCCTACTACTCTCTCCATTGTACCAATTTGTTTTCATTTCATTTCTGTCAAGACTTCCAGATAACTCTAATTATGATTACATTTCTTAATCTTGTGAGACATAAATTTTGTCCTTTAATTTATGCCAATATTTGTTGAAGTGACTACCAAAGATCCTTACCCTTCTGGTTTGGTAAACCTTTGCATTAAACTCTGAATTAATAAACTTTCTCAGTAATATACTCTATCAATGTGTCTGGCTGAATTTTCAGCAAAATTGTCCTGGGTTCTTGGTCTATCCCCAAAATAACTGTTTTGAATAAATACAATACGGAGACCCAAGAAAGGATCAGGCTAAAGCCATCCATCAAGCAGTGTTAGGCATTTGTCTTTTGGAAATAACACACTGGAACAGGTCAACATAACTTTGCTGCTTTCAGGAAAGGAGATTCCATTTGCTCCCACTCAGATATCGTAAAGTACTGCTAAAGATTGTCAGAGAATGCTGAAGCTACATGAAGCTTTTGTGAATCCTGCTGGTTGTCAAAGTGGGCACAGGATTTTACACAATTTTCTGGTAGACTTCAGGGAAAAGTAGATTTTTTTTTGTATGTATATTCTATTTATCTCAAATAACTGAAGGGGATTTATTCAGGGCAAGCGCTAATATAACTAAAAAATAAGCAATGAGTGAATATTGATCTCTTTGTAGCTATAAAATACTATAAGATATGTATAGTTCCATTATCATAGCATTAATCTTAAGTCAGTGATTTATGATTGTCTCTAGATTTTCATAGTGCCTGATAATATGCCATCTTCCTTACCAATACAATAATTCAAATCATGTTTTAGTTTAATGGGATATTTAATATCTTGTCTCACCCAGAAAAACAATAGTTACTACCATAAGGAGTGTAGCTTCTGTTTAAAAACCTGTGCTTAAATTTTCAGGATTGACTATACATATTTATAAAATTCTTATCTTCATATGATGGCACATGTTTGTCATCTCAGCCAGCTGGTATGCGGACACAGCATAATTATGGTTTTGAGACCAGCCTGGATAATTTATTGAGACCAAGAAACAAAATGAAACAAGAAAACAAAACAGAATTTAATTAAGAGCATCCCTTTAAGGCTGGGGATGTTGCCTAGTGGTACACTGTTTGCCTCTCACAAGACCCTGTGTTTGATCCTCAACACTGGGAAAAAACTTACAAAGGCTTTTCCTGGCAATCTTCATCACAGAAGCCGCCCTCTACACCCCAGTGGCTCGCAGGAGCTGAAATCCAGAGCTCAGGCCACCCCACCCCACCATTGCTCCAGGCATTGGCACATTCCCAGTTGAGGCACTGTCCTGTCTAGGTTTCTTGGCGTGAGGTCTTGAGCCTAGTTCTCCTGGCTGAGGCTTCCTACAGAGGCGAGGAAGGAAACTGCAAGGACACTTTGTCATTTTACAGTCAAGTATGAATACCTTTTTACCCCAGTCCTTCCGGGTCACCCTACCAGGCTCCAGGTCCATAAATCTGTAGGAGTTTTTACTGGTGCTACCTGATCCATCTGACTATTTAAATGGACTTCGTTTGGTGACAAGACCAGAACAGCAGAAATCAGCATGCTCTTCTTGTAGTGTTTTAAATGTATTTTTTAAAAACAGGGTCTGGCTATGTAGTCCAGGCTGGCTTTGACCTCACTGCGTAGTCCAGGCTGGCCTTGAACATGCATTAGTCTTCCTGCCTCAGGCTCCTGACAGGATAGTGTTGAATGTCTGGTCTTGTTACACAGTACGGATTGCTTCTCTATGTTTCTATTAACCAGCTATTCTCAATAAAACATTTGATGCAATTCACACTGAACTCAAAATACTGTAGTCATATGTTTTTCAAAATGAAGATAAACAACCAGAAGAGCTTTAAGAAGTCACCAATGCTGTTCTAAGAAACCAGTTAAATTGTCTTCCTTTTACATATGTCTTTCCCATACAAAGTTGAATCAACTAAATTTTTCAAATCTTTACTATATTACTTTATGATTATCATCTTTTTGTTATCTGGGAATGAAATCATAGAGTTAATAAACTCCCATAGCTTTGGGAAGCTGCTAGAGATGACTTACTCCAGTTTTCCACTGTTAATATACTTTATTAGAATGAATTCAGTAAATCTCCACTGCGCTGTGTATTCCCCAAGACCATGGAGAAGCACCGTCTTAATTATTTTGAAAACTGCTGCCTACAGCCATAGCTCTTGCAAAGAAGATATTTGGTAAATATTTTCCAAAATCAGAACTGCTTTTCAGCTTCTGAAAAATAGTTGCTTCCTTAAACAATAAGAGTAATATAATTTGTAATGCTTCCACTTTTACCATGATTTCTCAGAAACTCAAGGCTAGGATTTTTTCAATACTATCTATACTTTGAAATTATATTTTTAAATTTTAACCAAGAAATTGATTATTTTATGTCTTATTTCAACTCACTTTAAAATAGTTTTAAAGTCATGCATGGTGGAGTAACTATTGTAATCTCAGCACTTGGGAGACTGAGGAAGGAGGATCCCTGCATGTTAGTGGCCAGCCTGGGCTGCATAGTGAGTTCAAAACTAGCCTGAACTACACAGCAAGATGCTATCTCAAAAACAAAAAATAAATAAAAATAAGTATTTTTAAAAAATGTTTTAAAATTAAGCAGGTAATAAAAAGCGAAGAATAAATTACTGATATTTAATCTATAATATTTATTAATTTGACAAAGTCAAATAAAATTTTAAAATAGTTTAAAAGACATAAAATTCAAGGAATAATGTTCAAAGGTAAACAATGTTAATCTCAATAACAACATGATTATAAAGAAGAAAAAGAAATGATTTTTTTTTAATTGGAAGACCCCTGTTGATCGGGTTCAAATGTCATGTTCTGGGTTGATCTCGGGTTGAATGAATGCATGATATAATGCAAGGGAGAATATGATACATTTTCTACGTTTAAAAAAATCAGTTATTAGGCTTCAAATTCTCAGGGAAAATCAGAATGTTATAGTCATGCAAGGAAAGTTATGGGATTGTTTTCATTTCATTAACTGATTTTTAGTATTTATTTTTATTTTATCAGTGCATCCCTGCAGTACTCAGAGTTTACATGCATCTCTGGGAGTAGGTACATGTTCATAACACAGTCTGTTTCTTTGTTACACGCCCTTCCTCCTCTCCTCCACTTTCTTTCTTCTGTCTCTAAATCCCCTTCCTCCATTTTTATTCTTGCTGTTATTATCATTCTTTGCTCATGTTGTGACACATTAAGTTTACATTCATGTTGAGTGTTTGGTACATGTACTTGGCATATCCTACATAACTGTGTTATTCTTCAATGATGGTTCTGAGCAAAGCTAGATTTTTTAACCTACTCCATAACTATACATTGGATGGAAGCCAGATAGAGATTAAGTTATTTAAGCAGGGTACCTGCTGGGTTAAGGGGAACCTGGGATAGAGGTGTATGGAAGGAAATGGGTCTTCCTTCAGAGTAGAAAGGGTATGATCATGAAGATGAGGGTATTTGGTCTGGGAAAGTGGGTTAGGATGTGAATTCTGTGTCTTTCATTTCCAATTAGTCTATCAATTTCCTTTAACTGAGATGTTGAGTTAGATCTGCTCAGATAAGCCTATTTTTCTTTTTCTTTCAATTTTTAATTTTTATTGGTATGTATTTGCAGTGTGTAATGGTTACATTCTTTATAAAGAGTTGGCACATGTACCCAACACATCTTAATTCTCTGCTATGTTTTGCCCAGCATAGGTGCACTCACTTCTGCACTGAGACTTTGAGTCCCTTTAGACTGTCCTCAATTTCCTCCCACCTATTCCCAAATAGTAAGACTCCTAAATGTTCCCAGAAAAAGAAAGTAGGCTCTATGAGTCACTGAAATGGTGTGATACTATAGGAAATGAGTGGTTCTTAAACTGAGGAAAGAATTCAGGCACAGAAAAACTTACTTTCTTGGCACATGAAATTTAACCTTCATAACTTGCTTTCTCATTTATAGGAAAGAGATAATAATGACAACCTCAGACATTGCCATGTGCCAGGTTTTACATTGTATCTAGAATATGATAATCAATTAACTTCAATCAATAATTATTTTTGTTCAATAGAATAACTTTTATGACTTCACTAGTTTTTAAAATATTCACTGTTTTATAACTAGTTGTTATTCTATACTCAAATGTGTTAATTTTACATTTTCAAAAATTAGCTTTTATTTTTCACTTGTATTTTCAACAATTATTTATTGAACATACCATGTGACAGAGATGGGGACAGTAGAGAATGAAAGGAACAGATAGCCTTGCTCTCTGAAGTCTAGATTCAAGTGGGAATTAAAATGCTGTAATATTATTAACATAAGGCCAGCAATGCATTCACCACCACAGTGTACTTTGCCCACAGCCCTATATAAATATTTGTGATAAAACAAAACACATTCATATCAAGAAATAGTTTTATCCATTTATCAGAGGCATAGTAAAGAGCCAAAAATAAATGCAGTTTGTTCTAGCTTCAATTGTCTTAAAATACCTTGGATATACAGTATATAAAAATAAAAATAATGAAGATTCTGAAATTGATTATATTAATAGTTATCTCCTTGCATGAGTCAAGATGAGCTTGGATTATGATACAAACGTCATCTTTAGCCAGTATCAGTAATATTTATAAAAAAATCAATGTCCTTATCTTATTAAAATTCCTAGGCTATATCATTAGGACAATGTAGCAGAGGGTAACCAGGAAATAATCATTGCTTCATATGAAGACCATGCTGGAAACTTGGCACATTTAAGCATCATGTTCTAACTAACTTAACTATTGGCCATAAATAACCCAGAAAGCATGAATGTTCAACATGCAACGGTCATTCATATCTTCTCACAAACAATTCAAAGTTTCTGTCAACTAGATAGGAGCAGTGCCAGGTGGAAATACTGAAGGAAAGAGAGAAGTGGAACACAAAGCTCTTTTCACCATAGGGCTGTTTTGATGCTGTTTCCTCTCCTTGTAAAGACAGCAAACCACAGTTCCTTCCTTCAATTCTCTCTGGTCTCTGAATAATCTCTTTGGTCTCTGAATAATAAGCTCTTGAGACTCTTTCTCTAACCATTGCATATAATTTCCACCCCAAAACACAGCATTTCCTTACACTTAAGTACTACTTTATGTTTTTCATAGCATTTATCCACCACTAATGTATTATGTACAATTGATTTTATGTCTTTATATCCTTCCCTCAATATAAGCTATTTTTTCCAGGAATATATCTGTGTTTTTCAATTTTTCCAACATATATGAAAGTACTTGAGAGGTAAAGTCTCTGAAATATATTTTTCAAATCAGATAATTAATGGAATATTGGTATAAATCTTTTACATTTGGGTTAATCATTCTATCCTTCCAAGACTATGCATAAGACTAACAGTAGACTAAGTGAACATACTGGAATAAGGTTGAAAACGCTGATTTGAAAGGTTATCCAGAAAGTCAAGGTGATTTTAACTTAATCACATCTAGGTTTGCTTTCCTAACCAGTAAGACTGCAGGCAAGTAATTTACATGGAGTACAGATACTCAATAATGACATCAGAAACTACTGTCCTATGAATTTTGGTTTAATTCTCATGATCCCCAAGTAGCTTCTATTTTTTTTTTCAATTTCAAGTTCACTTTGGACAAAGAAGGATATAAATAGAGTGAAGGGCAAAGGGCTTGATAATTTAAATCTGTTCCATATCCTCAATAAAGGAACTTTTTTTCAGATTTTTTTTTTTTTTGGCTTTTTGAGGCAGGGTCTCATTTTGTAGTTCAGGCTCACCTTGAGCTCTTTAGTCCAGAATGGCTTCACTCTCATGGCCACCCTCTTGCCTCAGCCTCTCAAGTGCTGGGATTATAGGTAAATGCACTACGCCTGACTTTTTATCAGACTCTTTACTTCATCTTAGTAAGCAGAGTTCTCTTACCTGTTTATCCATAGTGGCCTAGTATGTAGCGAGAAGGATTTGTGATTGTTATGGTGGAGATCTAGAACTATGGAAATGATGTATGGAAAACCTCCAGGAAACTGTTGAGAGATAATGCTTAGTGAACACCTGCCAGCATTCAAAATTTATACAGAAGTACAAAATGAATGTCAGACCTTAGTTTTCCAATATTGCTCACCACAGACTCCAAAAGAAAAAAAAAACAGAACTAACAGAATATGGAACAATAGTAAAGTGTAAGATAAAAAATAAGGTTACCCAATGTAATATTTATAAAGAAATGTACCTCTTGCGACTAATCCTCACTTACCCTAGGTTTCAAAACTCAATTGTTAGATGTGTGGGAACAGCACAAACATGACATAAATGTCAGATTGTGCTTCTCTAAAACGGTGTAATGACACACTGGGGTGAGCTGCAGCTGTTAGTGTGACTGTCGGCATTCAAGAATATCACTCTGGCCTGGGTGGGCATTTATGAGATTATGGGATTTCCCTCTGCTGTCGACAGACAGACGAAAATCAAAACTAAAATTTCCCAAAAAATTAGTCATTGATGGGGAAGATAATTAGGATATTAACATCAGTTTACAATAGGAGAGGATGATATGACTGGATGGAAATAAACATTCTGAGAAAGTCTTAGAAGATGAAACCAAACAAAAAATAATGTAGTGCACATACCCTATCAAAGTGAAACTGAAAATGTGGATGAAAATAAGCATAACATATCAATTCATGCTGTCTAATATTTGACTAATAAAAATCTAGAAAGAATAATATAGAAAACATGTAACAAAATGATGATGGATAAAACCTCAATTTCAAAAAATTGTTAAAATTATGATACACTTCATTGCAAATCTAAAAATAAAATTTTAAATAAGAGATAAGAAAAGTGTCGTAAATCCATAGAGAAAAAAATTCCTCTAAAAGGAAACAGTAAAATTTTAAAAAGAGTAATGATTTTTTCCTCTATGACTCAGCTTTCCCTTCTAACATCCACAATTTAATGAAGGTGAGGTTTAAATTGGCTCACAGTTAGAGGATTCAGTCCATGAGCAGCAAACGCCAAGCTGGGAACATCATGGGGAAAGAGCATGGTGAATAAATATGCTTAGTTTATAGTGTCAGAGGACACGAGTATGGGAGTATATGCCAAAAAGAAGGGTGGTGAGGGACCAGATAGCATACCCAAGGTTGCCCTTTCACAACTTACCAAGACAGACCCATATGAATGTTCCTTCTGTCTCCCTGGGGCAACCAAAAGCCATCAGTTTAACACTCCACGTTAACACAATTCTCTCAAAAAAGGTTTACCCTAAGAAAAAGATGAGGCCCCACCAGCATCATTTTATTATGATTATTAATTATTTAAGCTTTTCAAAATTCTGGAGAAATCTAGAGTTTCATATAAACATGTATTATTTAGTATAATGAAGGTGTCCACCCAAAGAGTTGGAAACATGAAAGAAAGGGTAAAACATAGTTACTTCAGTTGGGCATGATTGGAGTATAAATTGTGACTCACCACTTTTTATGACATTAATTTAAACACTGTATACACAGGTGTTATTTTAGAGCATTCAAAACAAAGTTTACTTTTTTTGTCAAAAAGCTACGACTGGAAGTCCCATTTAACCCAGCTATTCCACTTCTAGGCATATTCCCAGAAGAACTGAAAAACATCATACCACAGTGATATATGTGCACCCATGTTTATAGCAGCACAGTTTGTAATATCCAGATCTTGGAAACAACTTAAGTGCCTATCAATTGAGGAGTGAATAAAAATGTTGTGGTATTTTTATACAATGGAGTACTACTCAGCTATAAAGAATGATCACATTGAGATATTTATAAATAAATGGATGCAACTTGAGACCATATTCATAAGCTAAATAAACCAAACTCACATGTATAAATACTGTATAGTCTCCTTGTGTAAGAAATGGTAAGTGTACATAAGAGTTTAGGGTAATCATTATTCCCCATTACATTACTTTGAAGCCTTATAATGTTTTCATTCATCAGTTGGAATGGTTTTATTCTGTTTTGTCTGATTTTATTATGTGTGATGTTATGAACAGCTGTTTTGAAGAAAACAAGACATTATAGAAACCATTGCTGATTTATTATCATCTTGCTTTGAAGTCCTACCATACTTTTGTTCTTCTATTGCCATTAGTTCTGTCATGTTGTATCTTACTGGATTTTAATGTATGTGATATTATAAACAAATTTTTTAAGAAAAATGAGATATTATAGTGGCCATTGTTCATTTTCTGTTATTAGATTCAGAACACCCTGTAATTCTTTCATTCTCTTGAATGGTTTTATACTACTTTGTAAAAAATATGAAGTTTACAATAAGAAAATATTCAAACCTGTTTTAAAAATAAATTTAGCACCAAAATAATGATACATGCACACAGACAGCTTTACACAACTATAAAATTCAAAATACGGTGATTGTTTGAAATTCTTATCTTTGGAATGTGAAGTCTGTCTTAATAAATAGACTAGAAAACTAAGGGTTTAGACAAGGCTTTTTTCTCCTGATAAATATAAACATGCTGAAAATAGATCTTCAAGATAATTTTATTATCCATTAAAATTATAGTATTAATTTTATATAACTATAGCTAATGCATACATCTAATAAAAAAGTAAGCTATTTGACCTTACTAAATCCTTCAAGATGATTCATTCAGGAAATACTGGCAGGTAAAAGAATATTATTCCTTTGTCCCCCAGAAAAGACAGAATTCTAATTGATATAAACATAGACAAACTCTTAGTGGCAGTGAGAGTAAAAATAAGGAGAGAGGAACTGACTTTGGGCACAAAACCTGTAGTGTTTGCAGAGTAAGGTGGAAGTTAGTTTAAAAGTATTTGTTGAAGCCTTTAGAGTGCAAAGCATTGATCTAGATTCCTGAATGGGAGGTCAGGCTAGAGAAGTTATGAAATGAAAATTGTGACAAAGCACAAAATTAAAGAATTACAAAACTGAAAGTATCTTCAGAAGGTGCTTTGAACTGTTGCCTGAAAGAAACAGAACTTTATTAAAAAGTTAAAAAACATTTAAATTTGTTTAAGCATCTATTTTTATATAAACATTTAAAGCATATTCAGATTTTGGAATATATTTTTAAAATAATTTTAATGTATGCTAAAAACAATTTTCTCTCATTAAATGAAATCCTGTTTTATTCAAAATATTATTAATTTTTTTCCTTAAACAAGGAGCTAATTCACTCCTAATGTGTAGCTTTTACATTAGAGATAATAATATTTTATTCTTTCTTTAATCATATAATTAACTTTTCTGATTTTCCTATGAATTACTTGTCATTTACATTGTTCAGAATGATTTGATGTGATCATGTGTTTTCTTCATATTTCTTTGTCATTTGTGAAGCTACTAGGTTTATAGTAATATTGCATATGTTGAGTCAATTATTCTTTTGGTCAGTGGATTCAAATGTGGTTATTTTGTATAATTGAGTGGACTAAATTTAAATGTGTCTACAATTTTTAAAATTACCTTTTTTGTTCTCAGTAACTATCATACACTTATATTTTCTATTATAACTTTGTCAAGTTTTACTTGATTATAATCTTCATTAAAGTTCTTTAAAACTATACCTTAATCTCCTGTGTTTACAGATTTCTCTATATTTTGCTGAGATGTATGCAATATTGATATTCAAATTACTGGTTGTATATGTGGGAATAACCTGGCACATTACTTTACTTGATGATGAGTGTGATATAATTTTATGTAATGCTTCCTTGATGCATTTATTCTACAGTTCATTCTTATATTTTAGCAAACATAGATTTTATTTGATAATTATTACTTACACGTCTTTCATCACATTGATGAAACAGTATCAGGAGTGGCAGATGATAACGTAACATATGATGGGCAAACAGCATATTTTCCCCAGCTTATATTTGTGGACCAGCTATTGTACCACAGATCTATTATAAAATATAAGAATTTTTAGGTCATCATATGGTCCTTTTCTTCTTAGAGTTATAAAAATCAAGTCCTTTATAAGAGCAAAAAGAATTTATATCATTTTAAATATCTTTTTTTAAATTTTGAAACCTCCTCTTGGCAACATTCTCAATATTTCTTACATTCAATTCATTTTCTCATATACCATCTAATTTTCAATCTATTGCAATCTAGTTCCCCTCTATATGTTTCACTCCACTACGCTATGAGAATGTCAGTACCAATGTCCCCTATCAACACCCATTAGGTGAACCCCTAAATGCTGCTTCAGGTTTCATTTTTTCACTTTACCACTTTTTAGCATGAAAATACACATTCTCTCTTGTCCTCAGACTTCTTATTTTCTGTGACAACAATCTTGGGGACTATTTTCTTTTGTTTTGTTGTTATTCACTGTTTTCTGCCCTTCAGCCACTACCTCTTTGGGGTTACCTGGGCCCTCCTCTTAGTTTTATGCTCTCATTCTGCACATCTCTTTGGCTCAGTCTTATATCTCACTTTTATTTGTTTCTTTGTTAAATACTAAATGAGCACCTGCATTGTCTGAGGCAATTTTAGTAATTAGATATAGAATAGTCAAAACTTTAGTTAATAAATCCTGCCCTACTGCAACTTAATCTAGAGAGATTATATAAACAATCAAATGAATAAAATATTAATACATCATGTGGTAAATGACATGAAAAAAAGAGGGATAAGGAATGTCATGGGGCCAGAGAAAAGGGAACTCACATTATTATTATTATTATTATTATTATTATACCAGGGATTGCACTCACAATCATGCACCTGTAAAGCAGGCGCTTATGCTGCAGAGCTAAATCATTGGTCCTCACTTTATTATTTTGAGGAACATTATCTGGCAAAGTTGGATACATTGAAGCTATTTGTGATATTGTGATAGTGATGTTGAAATTGTTCTGTAGTTTGGGTCAGAGATGTTCTCCCAAAGACCTGTGTGTTAAAGGTTTTGACTTCACCTTGGCACTATTGGGAGGTGATCGCACTTTAAGAGGTACAGTCTGGTAGGGGGAAGTGAGGTCAGGAGGGTGTGCCCTCAAAGGAGATACAGCCCCTCCTCTTTCTTTCTACTTTCTAGCTCCAGTGAGTCGCTCTACTTGCTCTGGGATGGGCTCTGTCATTATGGAATGCCATACTACGGGCCCCCAAAACAAACTCATCTAATCATGGACTGAAAGCTTCATAACTCTCAACCAAAATAAACATGTCTTCTTTTCAGATTGATTGTTTCAAGTATTTTTTATTGAAATGTAAAACTAACAAAAATATTTCTGTGAGCATATTTGCAGTATATTAGTCTGTATGAGTCATTTCTTCAGTGTCTATATTGTTAAGTAAAACCTCAATATATTTCATAAAGTTTTAAGACAATGTGCAATTTAAGACACATAAAATTTTAAATATGTCAGTTATCTATAGAAATAGATACAAGTCTACCCTGTTCCTTCAGTCATGACTGTAATTGGTTATGACTACGCATTCACAAAGACAGTAGTAGTTTACTATAACAAAATAGCAGCATATATAAAATGCTGGCTCAGTAGATACCTGACTTCTCAGGTTTTGCCTACACAAGTTGAAACAGCTTGTGAATTTGAACTTCTTTTTCAATGTTTAAGATGTATTAGTGCATATATGAAATGCTACCTCAAGACAATGTGAATGCCTAAAAATTATAATCATAAAAGGCACACTGCCATATAGCCTCCTCAAAGCACTTCCCCTTGTTTTGAACAAATTTACTTATCATCCATTTCATGCTGTCAATCAGTTTTCTAGAAAATATTTCTCTTTTGTTTCTTTAGTTGCTCTGTGATGATTGACTCCATATACTGAGTCTGTTCAAAACATATTTCATGTTCATTTGAACTTTAGGAAAGGGCCAACAGTTATCTGCACTATATAAGATCCCAAGGATAAGGTGAATAAGAACACACTGTAATGCTTTTACCAGGATACATTTCATTGGACGGCACTCAATAGTAGCATTCACAGAATGTTTTATCACCACTCTTAAGGACACCCAGGAAAGAAGACTTCTAGAATTCCTCACAGAGTTCCAAGAACAATGAAATACATATATTCAAATTGAGGGAGAGGTTTTTGAGAGGAATTAGTGGAAATATGCAATGAAGGCTTGAAAACTTCAACATTTAGTCTATCTTTGAGCTGTCTATAGCTAATACTTAATAAACTCTGATTTAATTTAACTTACTAGTTACCCAAGTGAAATCATATCAGTAAATTAAATGTTGGTCCAATATTTTAGTTCTCTAATCTTTCAACATTGTAATATGAAAACTAACATTTTCATAGATAACTAGGATATCACGTGAAGGCGTTTTAGGAACATACCTTAAAATGTCTTAATAAGCTTCCATTAAATGTATCATAAATGAATAATGGGAAATATATGAATATAAAATTCATAGCAATATTTTAAGTGGTTTGTGGGCTGCTTTCTAAGAATCATGCTATTTGTTTGTGACAGAACAGAAATAGTGACTTCCTGTAGTACTAAATTTTTCCAAAATTTAATTTGACATCTATATTAAATGTAATGTTTTCCTTGTCTCAGTAAATTCTTTTCTTTGTTTCATTTGTACTTCCAGCAATCAAGTCCAGTATACCGACTGCCATTATAAAATTGAAAATGTCATTATTGCATCAGTGTTATGAAGGCTGGCATAAGAAATGAAAGTAAGAGTACATCTTTACCTTTCTGATGTGCTAAATGCAGAAGTCATGTTATTTTCTAATTATATAGATTGTGTTCTGTGGAAAGAGATGTTGAATAGGATCAGCAGCAATAAAGTAGCATTAGCTATCTATGTCTAATATGCGGCAGAGGCTAATTTAACACATGAAAGCCACCAGAGAAACATAAATTCTCAATAATGAAGACTTTCTTGGACATGTAGGTCAATTCCCCAAATGGCAGTGCTATTAGGAGAAAACATACAACCTGATGCTTATTGCTTAGGAAGCTTCTTTTTTACCCAAAGTAATCTTTCCCTCTGACAAACCCTCCTCTCCTCTCCTCTCCTCTCCTCTCCTCTCCTCTCCTCTTCTCTCCCCTCATTTCTGAAAGCTCACAGAAGCAAGAGACAGATCCAAGAGCTATTTTCGTGATGGTAGAAACTATGGGTAAACCTGACCAGAATATTTACATTTTCATTTCTTAAGACTGAAGTCATGCTTGAAGAGATTTTCGTAAAATAAAAGTAAGAGTGAGAAAACTAAATAGCTTCAGTTGAGAAAACATTCTATAACATTTAAATGGAGGGAAAAAATCAGAATTTAGATAGTTTTGGATTATTTAAAGTGTTTACTTAAAAATTGTATAAGAGATCACAAAAAGAATACATCCAATATTTTCTAAATGTACATATATGAGTAAAATATAGTGTTTTAAAAATAAGATCATCAAATAATATTCCTAAAGTGCAAACACTAATTAAAGTTTATGTAGCAATTGATAATAAAAGAAATAGAAAACATGCAACATTATCCAGAGTGTGAATATTATGGTAAAATATGAAATGTTTCCAAAATTATATTTAGGGTTACATAATCATCACTTAAGTTTGAAAAAAGGTTTCATATTGCCATAGCACATTTTAAAAATTAGTATAATAGCATGTTTACAAAGGTAGAATGCAAAATAACATTCTTCCTACATTCCTTTTGAGAATTTCTTTTCAGTATATCTGATATAAGAAACAGCTTCATTGTGCATTTCACACAACTGCAACTATATCTTTGCAATTTGCAAGTGCTCATCCATAATTAGAGCCCTGTGTTTAGAATGATCTTGAACTCTATACGAGATGAATACAGACAGCATTTATTATACTCAGGCACTACACCCAGATCACTGCGTAACACCTATATGTGTGACTTCCCTTTTCTGAATCTCACTTTAACATTATTTCATGATCACTTATAATAACCTTTAAGGAAAAAAAAAACTATTTAAAAATATGCAAATGTTGTCCTTACTGTTTAAATCATCACTCCCATGCAAAAACAAAGGTACGAGATATAATGCACTTTTAATTAGTCAGATTTTTTTGTTTATTTTGTTTCATCAATTCTACTCACACACTCAAATTCTTATGGATTCACTAGGTAATTTAATCACTTTTGATGGAGGTATTACATATTTTGTTCAAACTTTAAGTGACATGTGTTGTTGTTTGAGGCAAAGTAAGATGGATAAGGACTCAGTATTATTAATAAAGCCAAGTATTAAGTAGTTTCAATATTGTACTGAGTTGGAGCTGTGATAATCACTTTTCTTATTGTCAGACACAATATTCAATACCCACAATTTAAAGGGGTGTATGTGTTACTTGGACCAGAAGAGATTTTGATTTGGACTCATGAAAAGTGTTAGAACTGGCTCATTGGCTCAGAGTTTCAGGAGATTGAGTACAGGTTCAGCAGCCTTCAAGTCCGGAACGTGATGAGAGCATGATCGAGCGAAAATGCTAAATTCTTGGTAACCAGAAAGCCAAGCAGGGAAGCCAAGAAGTGCCAGAGAGGAAGGATCAGTGACCACCTCTAGTGCCCAAAGTACCTCCATGATATAAGCAGGCACATTATAGAAGTGTGCTTATCTGTTACACATTTCCAAGCCAATCAAGTTGATATCATCAAGCTTAATCACTGTGTGTTCTGTCCCTTGTCAATTTACTACCCAAACCCACCTTCACTAACAGTATATAATCACCAACTAAACACAATGACAAATTTATAATTCCTCAATTATAAACATAATTCAACATGATACAAACATCCTGTGTAAAATAAAAACACAATAAACCCTTCTCCAAAGTCTCAACAATTACAGCACTTTCCCATAGTCAAGTCAAAATCTCTTCTGAGACTCAAGGCAAACTCTTAGTTTTCAGCTTCTATAAAAACCAAAACAAGTTGCACATCCCAAGATATAGTGGCACAGGGTAAACTTTCCCATTCCAAAAATGAGAATAAGAGGATAGAAAAGAATTTTATCAAAGGAAGACCAAAATTCTTTAAGACAATCATTCCTCCATGTCTGGCATCAGGGGTATATGGTCATAGTATGTTCCAGAATATTGGGCAGCCTAACCTCTATGTTCTTGATGTTTGCAGCCCATAGAATGTCTCTCTCTCCTGCAGCTCCACTTAGAGCCTGTACCTCTGCTTGGCAGATGTTCTATATTCATGGCATCTTCAATTTCCTAAGGTCTCCACTGCACTTTTGCTTCACTTCCAGAGCTTTATTCACTTCTGCTCACAAGATTGCTTGGCCTGCCCTGACAGACCTTCTTTTGAGATTTGTGTGTATGCTTCCATGATCCCACAAGTCTTGCACTATGCGAGCCCATAAAACCAGGAACATGTGGATTATTTCAAGGTCTGCCACCATTGTGAGGGGTAGTGGGCCTCCTTGGAACCGTGGATGTAGCCAAGATGGCTGAACACGGCGAAATTAATACTTGAGAACTAATTCCCTGGACCTTGCAGAAGATCCCTTCCTGACAAGTGGGCTCAGGAACTCTTTTTTTTCCAATAAAAAAATCTACACTTTTGCAACCTTGTGATAAACAGCATCCTGTTTCTTCCCAAGATGCCTTCAAAGCATCTTTTTTCTTGTCCCTGTTTAAAGTACAGTTTCTATTGAATTATTTAAATCCGTTTACTAATTACACTTCTTTTAGTCCCAACATTACATATGGTCCCTTTCTGATCAAACTTTAAATTATTCCATTCATTCTTGTTCACTTTTTTTGCCCCTGATTCTCAATAAACATATGGCTAAAAGCAGCCTACAGTTCCCATGACACAGCCTGAATATTATACCAGATTGCAATTTCCACTACTGGATTAATTAGTTTACTTCCCTTAGTCTCCTGCAAGGTTTCAGGTCAATAAGGTAAATTTTCTGCCATAGTGTAACACATGGCCTACAGTCCACCTAACAATGGAGTCCTTGAACCCAAATGAAGCTAGTTTTCTCTTTACTCTCTATGTTGCTATCAGTGCTTTACTTGTGGGATATAACTATAATCACTCATCAAACTCTCAGTTTACAGCATTCTAAGGCTTCACTAGCTTCCATCTCCAAACCTTTCAAAATTTTTAAACAAACTAGTTCAAAAGGCTACTGAAACCCAGCATTGACCCCACTTCTGTGGTCCTAATTTTCTGTTGAAAATTAAGTTTAAACACCATACCAACAAACATCTTATTTGAAAGAAAAATATTTTTAAAAAATGAAGATTCACTCCTAAATTTTATATAGTATTTTATGGTTTTTAAATATTGTCACATTATTACATTTTGTTATGTAAACTGTGAACCAGATATTACTATCTCCATTCTGCAGATCAGGGAGAAAAAGAAAGCAAAATGTATGGTCCAGCACCATCAGTGATAATGTGAAACTGGATTTGATTTTTGATGTCATGATGAGTGCTCTTTCAATTTTACCAAAGAAACATCCATACTGCAAGGTCAGAGACTATGGGCAATTATTCTAACTTCCTGGTATTTATTTTTATGAGACGGTACTATCTAAGCATAGAGTTCATTCCTCTGCTAATTTCAGAACTTTTAAAAACCCTTTTGGGCTGGTAAATTCAATTATTTAATTCAGTTCAATTATTTAATTACAAGATGAACAGAAATTGCAAGCTTTTTTAAAGTTAATTTTTGTAAGATAATACAACAGGTAATATGAAAATGATAATTTTATCAAATGTATTCAATACCTTTTTTTATGTTATGTTTTAAAACATTCAACTCATAATACAAAGTTACAATCTGGACAGGAGTATATAGTCTATTTACAAATTCCTTTTTGCATTATTGTCTTTCTTTAGACAACACAATTTACACTGTCATGTTGGCTTTTTTTATGTGGATACGATAAGCTAAATAAAATGTCTACCCAAAAAACATAATGTGAAGATATCAATAATGGATATGCTAGTTGGTATTGCACTATCATATTTTTCAACTATTTGGTCTATTACACCTAATCTCAGTTGTAAATGAAAAATGCTTTTGTACCTCCTTGTTTTGAATAAATAATTTCCATATTGTTTGGTCCAGAAGGTATATATTTTATAATGATATTTTTCTTCACTTTTTGATTAAAGGATAGCTCATTAAATATTGATCAACTCTATCAATACCACTCATAGAATTACAATAATCATTGACTACTACTGAAAATATTTTAGTTTCATTTCTTCTTTCAAGTTCTATCTTTTCTGTATTATGAATAGTTGGACAAAAAAGATGAGTTTTTTACTTTTCTTTTCATAACACAGACTTTTCCTCTTTGTTATACTAACACATTTTCAATTTTCAGTTTTTTCTTTTGCAGATTTTTTGGCACTTCCTTCCTGTTTAGTCTTAGTGTCCCAAATGAGTCCATTTTGTCAGTAAAAGAATACTACTGAATTCTGGAGAAGCTTAAAAAATTATACCTAATGCACTTTTGGCAATAGTGTCTCAGATTGTAACACAAAACTATAGGTTAATTTTCACAAAGAAAATAAATATGAGTTAGTAAAGGAAAATAACCAGAATTGAATTTTAGGGTTTATAAGAAACAAACATAAAAGTGAATTTAGTGCTCTAGATAAAATGGTATAGTTGATATAAATCCAAAAAGCAGACACATCAGTGTATCTTATGCAAAAATCAGTCAACTGGCTGAAATGATACCTGCTCAACTGCTGCCTGGCATAGTCCATGAACAAATGTGCCACCTGAGTGCTCCTGGGGGAAACTGTTAAATGATTAATAATGATTGCACCACCTTAACTGACTTGGAAGCTTCCAAGGGCATGGAGAGAGCAAACTTTTTGGAGACAGGAATAGTGAGCCTGTGTCTGGTCCTTCAGTCCTTTCTTTTTGGAGCTGTTTCTCTGCTGTGCTTCCTGGCCACCTGATCTGAGTAGCTTTCCTATGCCACATCCTTCCACCCTACTATTCCTTCCTTGGAGCCAAATGGCCATGGACTGTCTCCCTTAACCTGTGAGCCAAATTAAACCCTTCTGCCTTAAAGTTGTTTTGTCACATAATGTGTTTTGGTGACAAGAAAAATGACTAATACACCTTTGTAGTTTACAGATGTGATACTCTAAGTATATCAGCCCTGTTGGTATTCTCCAGATTTAGTTAATGGATTATCTGTATTTAAATGTTAGTTCTTTATTATTACTGCTTCAGAACAGTTCATCAATAGCACAATCTATCAAAATTCCTTGACCTTTGTTTATTTCCCAGATGAAATTCTAAAGGGAAAGAGGTGACTATACTTATCTCCTTTCCCTGCTGACTCATAAAGTTTTATAGGCAATCAAAATCATAGCAGCCAGCTCCTGTCTTCAAAAGGCACCTATCTTATATTCTGAAGAAGCAATCTAAATACTGTTCTTTGTCACCATTTCACTGTCATCACTCCTATTCCAACTATAGTTTCTTTTAATTTACCAGGAAATATTTATTCACTATCTATTGTAAGCCTGGTACTGTTCTTAGTTCGTTTCATAGCCATGTCAATGAATCAAAAAATGAATTCATTATCTCAAGGACTTAACATCTAGAGGGAAAACTGTTCAAGGACTGTAACTGCTATTATGAAAATGATGTGGAAGATAGTATCTATGAGTGTCTTGTAGCTGGAAAAGCCCTCTCTGAAATGATGATATCTGAATTAGCCCTCAAGACATAAAGGACATAGTTTTGCAACAGTCTGGAGTAACGTGTAAGAATTAGGTATAAAATGATGCACAACCTCAAAAGCCACATGAAAGATAATGTTTTATAATGCAAAATGAGAATTAAAAGAGTTATATTTTATATTTTGAAGAAAATAAAACATTGTATGCTTTGTGAAATATATGAATTACATATGAGAAAAAATGAAGAAACTCAAACCAGTTGGGAGGCTACCGGTAATTTAGCAATTTTAAAAGCTTGGGCTAGGATTTTAGTTGCAGAAATGTTAAGATTTGAGGAAAATTTCAAAGAACTCACTGATGGACTGGATATAGGAATTGTTAAATGAGGTATCAAAGAGCCTTCATACTGACTTTGAACAAATTTACTGAGATGCGTAAATTTTGTGGGTTAAGGGTTGTCTTTGCTGCTTCTCTCTTTGCTGATAAAATACTCAACACCCAATGTTAGAGGGGGATGGTTTATTTAGCTCAGTTTGTAAAGGTTTCAATTCATAAGCAGTTAGCTGCAAAGCTGGTTGGCCCAAAAGCAACAGGAAGAGCAATAGCAAAAGGAGGAAACAGTCTCTTTTTGCCCCTCTTATCTTATCCAGACTGCTGGGATTAGGGTAGTACAAATCCAATCAATGGCATGATCCAGCCATCACCAGCCTTAACCCAGCATTTCACAATGAATCATTCACAAATTTGAGATTCAGCTATCTTTGAAAAAGCCTGTTCCCCGCCCATGTTTGCATAAGCTTTGGAGAGACATCTAGATACAAACTGTAACAAGGATAGAGTAGGAGCTGCATAGCTCCATGGTGTTCTAGAAGTTTCAGAAGCCTTTAGATATACAAGCGAAGTCATCAAGTAACTTTCTGGTTTACATATGCATAGTTAAGAGAGATATTGTTTAGATGCATAATTTCAGAAGTTATTAGTGCAGAGAATGACACGAGGTTTTGAAACTGCAAGAAATCACAAGGGTGAAAATATATAGAAAGCAGAACTGAAAGCAGAAAAAGAATTTTAAGAAACACAAATCTTTAACCTGGAAAAATTTAGGTGCTTCAATAGAACATGGATCAGAAAAAAGAACTAAGAAAATGTAACCAGTTGGATAGGACTTAAACCAACAAAATGTATTGTCATAGACATTTAGGAGAAAGTTACTTTTTAAACTTGAGGGAACTGTAGGACTCTCCACGCTGTCCTAATAGTGATGCAGATGCAATGAGCAAATGATCTGCTGTAGTAAAGAATGTTGATGAAGAAAAGGAAGAAGAAGAGGAGAAGAAAAGGAGGAGGAGAAGGAAGAAGAAGACAAGGAAGCAGAAGAAAAAGAGGAAGAAGAAGAGGAAGTGGTAGGAGAGGAATAGAAGGAGAGAAAAATAGAAGAATAGAAGGAGGAGGAGGAGGAAGAGGAGCAGGAGGAGGAGAAAACAACCAATGTGATGCTGAAAGGATCAAATATTGAAACCCCAAGAGACAATGCCCTACAATGTTTGGCAAGTGTAAGATTATGTAAGACCTCACAGCTTTGTGAAGGGTTGTATTTTACCATGAGAAATTGAAAGTAGGGGAGTTACAATAGATCAGATCCACAAGTTGCAGGAACCTGACCAGAAAACCTCTTATCTATGATAAGCATCCAGAAAACCAAGTTGCTATAAATGAAGGCTTGCAGATATTATATTAACTCTAGTAACAACCCAGAAAACAATAACAATTGGCCAAAGTCACCATAACCTGATCAGAAAATTAGAGCTTTCCTAGTTTTTATCCTTGCTTTCAATTTACAACCAGAGAAAAATCAAATAAATACTCTAACCATTCATAACATGTCTATTACTAGTTAGTTGCCTGATAGATTCTGTGTGCCAAGGGGGCTACAATCAAACCACTCCTGAGTCTTTCTGACTTGTAGCACTATACATTTTTCACATTTTTTTTCTGCTTGCCTTGAAATCTCCAACAGAATACAAGATACTGAGTATGAGTATTTTACTATATCAAACTTTCAATAAATAGCTTTATCTTGTTCTCATTTAGATTTATTTGTACATAGCAAACAGAATGGCATTTATAAGTTGGCCAGAAATAAGGAAAAAACAGACAAACAACCCAAACAATGTTATAGAACCCAGGGAACTAAGCAGAAGAACAAACTAACTTTCTACCAGGTGGATTTTTTAAACTTGATCTTGAGCTTTTTTTTTGTGACGTCACGGTTTCTGGGAATGAGACCACCAAAATTCATTCTACACAGGAAGTCCAAAGTGATAGCATTAAAATAAAAATAGCACACTTCCCTCCTGAGTTTAGAAATGAACTGTATCTACTCTCATAGTCAAGGACACAGTAAAGAAAAATTCCTAGCTTGAATGTCAATTAGTCTCAGCTGGAAAGAACTGAGGCATGGGACAAGTTCGGCAATCACGCATTGAAGAAAAGACAGTTGACGATTCCCACACTCACTCAGTCACATACTCCCATACTACCATGAGCTCTTGGCTAAATTCAGTTATAACTTATCCATAATCATTACATTTCTCCAGAAGTCTCTTAATTGAGTCAAGTTGACAAGACTAATTGGTGCAACCATTATAGTAGTCTTTACCATCAGATCTGACAAACTTCTGAGGCAAATGTTTTTAAAATGTATTAACTGAACAAATTCTTTGTAATTAAGTAAATTTCTACCACATAATGAATTAGGTATCCTCATTTATCTCCTGGCTTTTGCTTTCCTCATGCCTCGAATAGTACATGTATTTTCTACTCTACTTATGTCATGTTACAGAATCATGTCAGGCATAGAGTAGGTTTTCACTTAACATTTGTGGAATGACTCATTAGTCAAGGCAAATATCAAATCCCCCATGTGGGATTCTGTGAGTGATTTGGCCTATACAGATCATCACTTATGGCTTACTTGTTCCCACTGAACACATTTGTTGGCAGAAAGTACATATGGAGAGATTTATCAGCAATATACATGGAAGTACTAAACATTTATAATTTGTTAATTTTGAAGAACCTATTTTCTGCCTACAATTCATTGTAGAACCTACAATTCATGGTTCTACATTGTAGTGCCATGATTAGCTGTCATTTTACAGTTTGTTCTTGAATACTGACAGGAATAGTTGACATTAAACATCTTTACTGACCTAGATTACAAACTACATGGAAAAAAAACCATTTTGCTTATTCAGAATACAACTATGTCTCTCCAGTAATAATGTTGTGGTGGGTTTATCCTAATATTTAAACCAGTCTTCTGTCTCCAGCTGGAAAGGAAAATTTCTGCTGAGTCTCTTTAGGAGGCCCATTAGCCCATCTGTGTGTGCTGGCATAAACAAGAATCTGTGCACAGCAATCAAACCAAACCTGACATTTGTGCAGGAGGAAACTGGGAGCCCTTGTCCCTGGCTCTTGCTGCCAAGAGGGATGAATGAATCAAGTCAGAATAAAAATGCAGGTGCCAAACTGCTTACACAGCCTGCTAGAAGATGCTCCTTGTAAAATATGTATGATAGAGAACAAAATTCAAAACCTTCAGTAAGGTCTATGTGTTCAATGGTAAAGCAAGTGATTCTCTCTTTCACAGAAAGTCTGTTCTAACTTCTGGGAATACAGTGATGAGAAAGACCAGTCAACCTGGAGCTTATAGTCTAAGGGAATGGGCCGCATTGCTCAACAAATTCACATCATAGCTAATCATGAAAAGTGTAAGCACAGAAGCAGTGAGGGGAAAAGTGAGTGGAGCAGGAGAAGCACCCTTGAGGAGGAGAATGGAGAAAGTCATTTGTTATGTGAAGACGGGGACTCCCAGGAGTAGAAGGGCACACAGGAACACTCAAATATATACAGTGAAAGCAGCTAGTGTAGAGACCCAAAGATCAATCAAGGATGCTCCATAAGACTATGACTAGAACAGGATTGAGGAGCACGTGATAAGAAAATGTCAGAAAGTACACAGGAGGTAGATCCCATAACCAAAAACGGTGTTTAGATTTCATTTTGACACTAAACAAAATATATTTAGAATATAGAAAGCAGGGAATCTAATACAGTTCATTAAGAAAATTTTAGAGACCATCAAGTGAAAGACATCATTTGAAGTAGGGTGATCATGACAAGAAGAAGAAAAGGTACACATTTTCAGAAAAGAATTCAAAGATGGTGTTAGAAAACCTAAAGTCTATTTAGGAGAAATATATGAAATATGAGAATCAAAAATTATTCTTTTAATTTTGGCCTGAATAAATCGGTAGGGATAAAAACAGAGACGTGATGGATATCAAGAAAGCTGCTTTGAACCTTCTAAGTTTGAAATCCCACTCAGGTGTTAACTGAAGATGCTGAATATATTTGAGGAGCTCGCTGGGAAATCTGAGCTATAAATACAAATTTGATAGTTATTCTGTAAAGATAAAGAATTTAAGAAAATCACTCTGGGAGAATGCACAGAGAGAAGAAAAAAAATAAAAAGAACAAAACCAAAGGAGAGGGGACAATAGAGGAGAGGAGGGAAGGGCTGAAAACTGAACCTTGGGTCACTTCAACATTTAGAAATCCCACAGAAAACAATGGAAGAATAAGGAGATTGAAAGGCTGTAGCTGCACACATCACCTGGGCGCAGACAACACAAGATGCTACCCTAAGTTAACACGGGGCACATGCTGCACCATGCAATAGGTAAACAAATATAACACTTCGAACTTCCCTTACGTGGGCTATTCTTCTGGCAATGATAAAGCATAGTTGTTTTGCACAATAATAAATAGCTATTACATAGCTCAGGCAGGGATTTATTCAATCTTCTTTTCTTAAAGTGTGGGACAAAAATATATCTTTAGTTAAGATTTTCACTATTTTATAATTGAAATACCACTCTGAGAAATGTGTCAAAAGAAGAATCTTCTGTTTGTATGAAGTTAAATTGAAATTGAATTGAAAATCAACTTCCATTCCACAGTATTAAGTGTCTGAGGTAAAGTATCTGAAAGAAGACAGGAAGTATTCCTTTATAAATGTAACAAGTGGCTCTGATATTATTTCCAGAGCACAGAATATCATTTATTCTATGGTATGTTAGCCAGATTTTCTAGGGAACCTTCTTTTACTTGTTTCTTTATTTTTTTCTTTCTTTATTAAAGAGAAAAAAACAAACAATAAAAATACAGTGATACAGAATTTCAAAACAAAATAACAGGAAATTAGCAATGGTTAATCACACATTTTTGTGTTAAAAGTAGTTGCTTATTTCAGTATGGTTTTATGGTACTGTCAAATGAAAGACTTGAACATTCAAACTGAGAAAATATTTTAAGGTATAGATTCAGAGAGATTTAGAATTAAACAGCAGAAAATTTCCATTTTATTACGAAAAGACAAAGCAATCTCTCTCATTTTTATTGACTGAAGCTTTGGGATGGAATAGCATTATCTAAGCAAACAAAATAAAAACTGGGTTAAACAGTAGTAGAACCTCTCAAGGATCTTGATAGTGAGATGCATCCCAGCCCTTTTTTATTTTTATTTTTAAATTTTGAAATGAGGTCTTGCTATGCCATCAAGTTTGAAATTCTGACTTTCTTTCAAAGTGCTGGGACTACGTGTCTGTGTCACCACACCCATGTCAGTTTTGATTTTTTTTTTAATTTAGTTTTATAAGATACCAGTATACATTTATTAAAATGGCCGAAATCCCGAACACTTAAACACCACAAATGCTGAAGAAAATGTGCTGCCCGTGGGGATAACGATGGTGCAGCCCTTTGGAAGACAAATTGGCAGCTTCTTAAACAGCTCCACACATTCCTGCCATATTCGCCTAAAATCATGCTGCTTACAGTTTATCCAAGAATTTGAAAATTTATTTTCAAGCGAAAACCTGAACCTAGACATTTATAGCAGCTTTGTTAATAACTGTGGAAACTTGAAAACAACTGAGATTCCCCTCAGTAGGGGAACTAGTAAATAAACTAAGCTACAAGCAACCAAAAGAATGTTATTCAGTGCTAACAAGAAAAGAATTATCAAGCCATGGAAAGATATGGAGGGACATTTAATATATATTATAGAGTGAGAAGCCATTCTGGAAAGGCTACTTTTATGTTACTTATGTATCACTGTGTACTGGGAATGACAAACTATGAACATGTAGACAGATCAGTGATTGCCAGGGGAAGTGAGCAATAAAATTAATTAAAAAATAAAGTCTCCACCAGAATGATACATTTGTTATAAACAGCGAACTCATGTTAACACATCCATTTCACCCAAGATCCATAAATTACATTAAGATTCTCTATCACTGCTTCTAATTCTATGGCCTTGGATAAATGTATAATGGGATGTTTATCATTATGCTATTATAAATAGCATCTTAACTGCTCTAAAATTCTTTTGTGCTCCAAGTGTTTATAATAAATGTATCATTCTGGTGGAGACTTTATTTTTAAATTAATTTTATTGGTACATTTTAGATATACACAATTATAAGATTCATCATAGGGAACTTATATGTATGTGTGTGATATATCTTGATTCTTTTGTCCCCAATCCCCTTCCCTCCCTCCTACTCCACTTCCTCTCCTTATTTTGTTTCATTTTGTTTCATTTTGTTCCAACTTTTGTTTCATTTTTCCTTCAATTCCCTTTTTTCTTTTCCCTTCCTTGCACTCTCCTCTCTTCCCTCATTCCTTTCCCATTTGAACATTTTCTTCCTACTTCAAAATATCTATTTTATACATGTTGGCCCTTATTTACATCTCTGGTGTTTCTCACACCAGAGAAACAACACAATATTTGAACGTTTTGGTCCAATTCATTTCACTCAAGAGTTATTGCCTCAGGGTTGGGGATTTAGGTTACAAGCGCTTGCCGGGCAAGTGTGAGGTCATGCGTTTGATCCCCAGTACCAAAAAAAGAAAAACAAAGTCTCAAGTACATTCATTTACCTAGTAATGTCCCAAGTTTATCCTTATTTAGCACAGAGTAGTATTCCATTCACCAGCTGATGGGCATCTGGGCTGTTTCCAAGATTTCCTTATTATAAACTGTGCTGCTATAAATAAGGGTGTGGATCTTTACTGTGGTATGATGCTTGTAATTCTTTTGGAAAGATACTAGAAAGGGAATAGCTGGCTCAAAATCAATGTCTACTTTTAGTTTTGTTTGTTTTTTTTTTTTTTTTAGAAATCTCCACACTTGATTTCCACAGTGGTTGCACCATGGTGGGAGGCCCTGTAATCTGAGGGAGGGCATCCAAATTTGGGAAAAGGAGAAGTGTGCAAAAATCCTCCTCTCAAAAATCCTCCTCAACCTTCTTAGGTTTCTATGAACCTAAGAAGAAGGCTATGAAAAACCAAAATACTAAATTTTAAGAAAAAACATCTGTCTCAGATTTCAAAAACTTCAAGCCTACAGCATTTTCTAAATGTGTCTTTACTGTGTGACCTGGTAATTTGAAGTGGTTGTTAGAGCAGTATGATGGGACTGAAATAAAGATAACTCAAAAGGAATTTAAAGTATATCAAACATTCAACCTGCTGTCTAGTGAAACTCAGATTACATTTTTGACAAGCTAGGAATGTTGATGACTACTTCTAAGGTAAGTGTAAAGATTCTTTGGAGAAACATTTCATAAGATCTTATTGAAATAACCTAATATTCGCCTGGCACATTTATCTTGAAAAAGAAGGGTTTTTTTTTATTGTTCTTCCACATGGACCAAGATCAACAGATCAGATATGCAACACGATAGGACCACATTTAGAGGAGGGAAAGGGCACACTGTCTTTTGTCTTCAGCTGTTAATCACTGTGAACAGAAGGGAAAGTAATCCTGTTTGATTTCCAAGCAGGTCCAGGAGTTGGATAAGAGGTGATGTCAACTGTACTCAACTCTGCAAGTAGGATACAACTTCATGTTCAGATAGTTTTCCACTGTGTTTGTGCCTCTAGCCATTCTCCATATCTACCAAAAATATAAAAAAAGAAACAGTGTGGAGGTGATGAAAACTGTTCCTGTTGCCTGTGTTCTACCTAGAATTCACTTTAGAGAACCAATTTGTTTCCAATTTGCAAGTATCTGACCTCAAGCACACACTATCACTCATTAGCTATAGTGGTTCCCATCAAAGCTGGTTCAGACAAGTAGATACACAAGTTCAAATAATCATTTATGTCGACTGAATCATTACTGTCTTTAAATCACATTGAGGGGACCAGATTCAAGGCAATAAAATCAGCATAAGGGCTGTTTTTAGATGGTCAGTAATTTCTACATGATTTTCCAAATAATTGGATTAGATGTTTGCAGATTTTCATGTGATCTGATGTAGCTCATAGAGCAGGCTTGAATCAAAAATACACATTTTAAAAGCAATGAATTCTCCAGTCATGGTGGCCCTCACCCATAACCCCAGCATGCTGGGAGGCTGTGGCAGGGGGATCACAGGTTCAAGGCCAGCCTGGCAGCTTAAGACCTTAGTCTGAAAGAGCGGGAGGAGGGGGTGATGGTTCAATTTTCAGTACACCTCCCCAAAGAGGTGACTTCATTTGAAGATAAATAGCCCTTAAGTATATTACTCCATGAAGAAAATAAAGTACTACTAAAAAAATTAATTTGACAGTGGGCTACTTATTTAATATGAATATGGATGGAATGCATCACTCAAAAGGCATCATATTTGGAGGTAAACTAGATGAATTAAAGAATAAGGAACATATTTTTCTCTGAAGCATTCTTATATCTTGGGCACATATTTTTTTAAAAAATGTTTGTGGCTGGCATGATGGTACACATCTTTTTTCCTAGCATTCCAGGACCCTAAAGCAGGAGGATTGCAAATCTGAGCCCACCTTGAGCAATTTAAGGGAAGGAGAGAGGAAAGGAGGAAGGGAGGGAAAGACAAAAGAAAAAAAGGGAGGAAGAAAAGAAGGAAAGAGAGAGAGAGAAAGAGAAGAAGAGAAGAAGGGAGGGAGGGAGAAGGAAGGAAGGAAGGAAAAAAGGAAGGAAGGAAGGAAGGAAGGAAGGAAGGAAGGGAGGAGTTTGTTAAACTAGAACATGTCCAAAGTCCAAATAAGGACCATGTAAATGACAGAAAGTCTTAACTTACATGCAAAGCTACCATATTGGCTCCTGTAGTCTTGCCCTAGCCAGGAGCAAACTGACAGTCTTTACCAGCTGTCTGTAAACCCCTGAAGAGTGAATTAAATTAGGACAGGGACATTTCACATAGTCACTGTGTATCAGTAAACAATTCTGCACAATAACAAACCGGGAAGAGTGTCCCCTTTAATTGGAGCAGAGGGGTCTGCAATCTACTTTCTTAGAAGACAGATGCATTTAGAAAACATAACACAAAGAAATTTTGAGGCTGGAGGGAAAACCTGAAAATAAGTCAGTATTAAAGAAAACCTGAAAATAAGTCAGTATTAAAGAAAAGTGTTTCATAAAAATTTAAAATATAAACATCTTTAAAGAAATTCAAAAATTTATTGCAGCTATAACTTAGCTAATTATGTTTTCCACTAATTTCACAAGGCCAGAGAAACAAATTCTCTATTAAAACAATATAAAATACTGCAGTAAAAAACCACTTTTGTCCTATGATATTTGGAAAGCTAAGAAAGTGTTTGCCTTTTTCTTAGCATTCACAGGTATTGGGCTACATTGTCAGCCCCATAGAGAGCTCCCCAGAGCAGAAGGTGCTAAGATGCATAAAGGAATTCACAACTCTGGAAAAAGAAGAAATTCTGGCAGCGGAAGAACTTCTTAAACTTATTCTGGTGCCAACAACCGGTAGGCAGGAATTTGGTATTCTACTGCTCCTTATAATGGAAAGCACTTTATGAGGCACCCAGCCAAAATCCATATGGACAGAGGGAAATAACTTTTATTCAATTTATTAAATTTCACTTTGCTTCTCCCCAGTAGCAAGGGAAGCAGACAGGAGATAGAGTGATGAATTATGATCCTGGGTAGGGAGGGGCTGTTCATGGTCTCTCAGATAGGGGACTTGGCAGGCGTCTCGGAAGCCTATGGAGGCCTGTATTTTCCCCCCTCTCCACACATCTCTACTGCTTCGTGAAACAGACGGCAAATGGCCAACTGATTTGAGTAACAGGAAAAAATGCAGCTATCTCCTAGAATTGCATTTTTTAAAAACATGTGGCATGCTTTGTTGAAATGTATTTTGAGACTACTGGCTGGATCTAGTCCCAAAAGGTAGTTTTTCATTTTGAAAATACAGATAGCCTTTAATTCATAACCGTACTTCTTTCATGAAATTTTAGTACTTTTTTTAAAAGTGTGACTTTTTGGCCAATGGAGAAAATAAATGTGTGTTATATCGACAGAAGATTTCTGGATGGTGAGTCTGTAAGAAACTATAGACTTGGAGAAATATAAGCATGGCCATAATTTAGCCTATTTCACAGCAAAGGATCTTGGTTGATGAGCCCATATATTTTTAATAATTTAGACAAGTGGGAGTATGAGTTTGATTCATGTTGAGACTTTTTGAAGGGTGTATGAAATTAGGTAAATTGGTAAATGCAGGAACTACAAGTTTGTGCCAATAAACCTGGAACCCTCCAATTATTGTTATTATTATTATTAGTAGTAGTAGTAGTAGTAGTAATACATGTAATCAAATTCAGAATCTTGTGCTTCCCAATCAGGCAACGCGCCACTGAGCTATATCCCTGGCTGTCTCCAAATATTATAAACATTTGCAACACAACTGTAAAAATTCAGTGCAGTTGAAGGCAGAAAGTTTATAAATTTGGATAGTGGTACAAAATAAATCATATTATGTTCTAAAGAAATCTAATACTCATAGAATTGGTTCATTGTTAATGTAAATATAATATTCAATGTTTCAATACATGAAAAACATACATAACCTAGAGAGAAAAATGGAATTCTAACAATTAAAAATTTGATGATACAAACATACTTGTGAACTTTCTGAGACATTTTAAATTTTCAAATCTCTTTTACCCTCAGTAGTGGAAATTTAATCTAAGGCTTTCCCACTAAGCTGTATCTTGAATCATTTTTTTCTTTTTTAAAATTTTTTATGATAGTCTACCTAAGTCACTAAATTACACATACTGGGCTTGAATTTATGATTGTTCTGCCTCAGCCTCCCAGAGTACTAGAATTATAGGTAGAAGTCACCACACCTGGCTTTCAATATTTCTTAATCCAGGTTGCAGTCTAGACATTTGACAATGATGGGATAAAAAGTCACCTTCCTTTTCTTGATGAAAAAGGAACTTGAGTAGATTTTACAGTACTTTAATGACCACAGAAGTGTACCATATATTGAAAAGTATGTAATGTGTGCAGCTCTATGGAGGAGTCTCAGCTCTCCTCCTTGGGATTTCATTTCTGCCTGAGAAGAGACTGGCATAAATTTAAAAGAAAAGAAATATATGTTCAAAACATAATCTAGTCATTAAGTGATTAAAAAGAGAGACTGAGAACCTCTATTACTATCAAAAGTAGCCCTTCAAGGAAACAATATTTTTCTAGTTGTATCAATTCCTGAGATAACTGATAACTTAGTTTCACATAATTGTTGTCTCTAGCACATTAGGATACATCTGCATTTTCTTTATAGTTAATTAAGAATATTAATTTTTTTCTTTCTCACATTTGGACAAAAATATTTGTAATAAAGTTTACTTGGAGCTATTTGCCTTTGCCTTTGTCCTTAGAATGCACGTGCTATTGCTGTTAACTTGTTCACGTAACAGATACGTCTCTGTTTAATTAACCAGGGTAGGAATAACTTCTCAAAGCCAGCCAGTTCTATGGTATGTCCTAGCAACTCACCCTAGGACTACTATGGGAAAATGTCATTTTTTCAAACGTGAATACAATTTGTGCTGGGGCATGACACGAGATGATGTCTCTCATGCCTGCCTGAAACAGTGCTAGATCTGCTGGGCTTGATGCACACAGAAAAGTGCCTCACCTTCCCAAACTTCTGCGTGTATCTCTACAAAAGACAATCAGATGCATTTAAGAGGAGTCTAGACTATATCACTTTTCTTTTTTCTTGTACATTGTGTCTCTCTAGAGGGAATGCAATAGTTACTTCTTTACGCAGGTTCAGATACTATGTGATGTCACTGGACAGGATAAACATTGAGCAGCTGGGCACTTCAGAACAGCTTTTTGGATCCATGCAGAACAGAAACACAGAAGAACATGGAACAGTTAAACATGTAGGTTTCTAGGAAACTTCATTCATGCATTTTAGGAATCTATATATGTAAACATACATGAGTATGCATGTAAACATACACAGAGAGGAATATTTTGAGATTTTATACAATGTTTTGTCATCGTTGTACTGGGGTCTAATCCACGGTCTAGCACATGCAAGGCAAGAACTCTACTATGAGCCACATCCCCATCCCTAGATATTTGTTTTATAAATGTGTTTAGATATGTTTCTGTCTTAAAAAGGTAACTACTTCATTCTTTGAAGTTTATTCATGTTTTAAAAATTACATTACTAAATCAATGATATTGCTATAAGAACATTATGTCTAGTTATTTAACTACCAGAGACGGTGTTTATTTGGTACAAATGGTGATTTTTGCTTTCTTAAGAATTATATAACTATCTTCTGAAGGAAAATTATTTACACGTGAGCTTTTACAAGTTTAGATGTGAACTTCAGACTTGTGGACCAACTCTGTCTAAGCCTCCTTAGAGCCTTCAGTTTTCCTGATCCCATATCCTTTGTATTTCTCCTTTTCACATACAGATAAGTTCTCACTTTGGTTTTGTATCTTAGAAAGATAATATAAATAGAAAAAGATACACATACGCTCAGAACAATGAACAATGTATTCATACTCACTTCTACCACTTACTTATTAGTGAGTGGTTCATATTTTGATTAGGATTTCTAATAAATCTAGTAGCATTAAAAAATCACATTACCTATGTAAATTACTATAGCCTGAGTGAAGAATACCTATCATTTAAAATTCAAAAAACAACAGAAGCTTGGGAAAATTGTGAGGGAAGGTACGCTTCCAAATTTCCGGAATTGCCCGGAATGTAAATTAATATAAGCCCTATGGACCTAGTACAGAGATTCTTCAGAAAACTAAAAATAGAGATTCCATTTGTCCCATCTATACCTCTTCTTGATATCGTCCCTAAAGTTAAAGACCTCATGTTGCAGTGATGCATGCCTGCCCATGTTTAGAGAGCACAGCTCATGATAGCTAAATCTTGGAAGCAGGTTACATTCCAATCAACAGATAAATAAGGAAGACCTGATGTTTATTACTCAGCTATAAAGAATAAATCTGTCATATTTAATTTTTAAAACACTGACGCTCATGACTGTTTCGCAGTTTTGAAAAATCTTTTGTTCATTTAAATTTCCTGTAGACTTCTTACTTGTGTTTTTTATCAACATATTATTTTAATTTGCCCTTGTTTTTGCTTCTATATTAGGCAAAAGTTCAAATTTTCATCTTGGCTCTTCTCTTTCTAGTTGTAACTACTTTTCTATGGAAGCAAATGCGAGACCCTCTCCACCATCTGCAGAATCTTTTAAGGTCAAGAGAGGATGTGAGGGGCTGTGATACTGGACAAAGTGGTTTCCTTTAGTGATCCATCAACTCTGGAAATGGAAATCTGGCCCTTTTCTATTGAAGAATGTACCAAAGGATTCCCTGTGCCCTGAAACAAGCCAGAAGCAAACTTCAACCAATACCATACCACAACTTTTTCAACTTCTATCTGAATGGGGGAGAGAAGTCTGCCTTTCACAAAAGAGCAAGCAGATAAGTGAGCAGGAATAAACCAGCACAGAAATTCCTTCCTTTCACAAAAGAACACTTTTCCAAGCAGCTGACCTCTACTCAAGGCAACTCAGAAATCTCTTTACTTGAACTAGTTTGTCTAGATGGAGAAAACTTTTCAAGATTTTAGCTTACAGTTTCTCAGTCACACACACACACACACACACACACAGACAGACACACACACACACAAATCATGTGAGTCCTACATCTTTCTGAAGATTTAGATGCAGTAAGATGATGGCTAAAACTCAGAATAATTAATTGGGAGACAGGATCAGAAAAAAATGGCTCAAGCTACCATTTTCTATATGTTTCTTTTTGCAGACTTAGAAAGTATAATCTAACCAAACACCAGGAGAAAAAATATCATTGGAAAGTTTGCAAAAAAGGAAGGCTATAAGATTGCAATTTACTATATAAAAGCAACTATGTATTTAAAGAAAGATATTACATTAAGTAAAGAGAAAGCAGTGAGAGAGTGGCATTTTTTGAAAAGAAAGAGTTATTGCTTGGAAGATATACAAAAAGCATTAAAAGAAAAATAGAAAAAGGTACTAGAGAGTGTTAGACAATGTATTTGCACACATCTATATGCTTGTCTATACAAAGACAGATGGAAAATCCTGTAGGAAAAATAGGAAAATAAAACATGACAAATATAACAGTAAGAACTTGCTAAAATAAATACAACAAAATGTGAAGATAAACATTTGATTGCTGGATGGGAAACCTGATTTTTATTAAAGTCATATTTTTCTTAAAGTTGATAAACATATATTTAATTATACTTCTGTTCATTTATCAAAATTATTTTAAAACTTTGTAATAACTAGGTGGAAGTTGAGACTAGAAAGAATAGCTTTAATAAAATATAGTTAGAGAAGATTAATATGTGCAGACAGCATAACTTACACACAGTATGACCTGACAGATGAGGTCAGGTTGATAGTAATGTCAGAACAAAACTGAAAGTGTAAAAAGTTATCTGGGAAGAGAGTTGTATCCTTATGTGCTAGTTCATATAACTAGTGAGTTAAAGGGACTACAGATCTCTAACCAATGGAGAGATTATGGCACATCTCATATCATTTCAGATACACAGAGAGCTGATTGCTAAAAGAAAAAATTCAAAGAAAAAAATGAAATATGTTAGGTATTGATCCAAAATTAACACTTACAAGAGCTTGAAACAAGGATCAACACAAAACTGTAAAGACAAAAGAGTTTTATTTGATAAAAATAAGATGTTTTATACTAAAAAATCATGAGAGGAAATGCTGTCAATTTGAGAAAATATTTGCAACAATAAGACAAAGATTAATTTGTACATAGTCTATGATGGTATACATACTGATAAATACTCTACCAACACAAATAGATAAATTAGGCAATATACTTGATTTTTAAAATCAGTTTATTGGTACACATTTATTATTTTATTATTATTCAGATATGAATAATGATCACATTCATCATAAGGAATTTGTACCTATGCATGATATTGTAGTAAGGGGTTGCAAGGAGAAAAATTACATGCAGGGCACATAATTTATAATATTATTTATAATGGTCACTGAAGGAGTCAAATACAAAGAAAAGCACAGGAAATCTATCCTCAACATTAAAGACCTAGAAAATCTATCCAAGGGCCTGGATTCATGGCAATAACCTGCATTAGTGCCAGCTGAAACCGCAGAGCCGGTGGCAATGTCTCCCGTGAGTCCAACTAGAGGCTGAGAGCCCATGACTATGACTCATGCAAATCCATTTCATGGATCTGTGATGGGTAGACCCAAAAATCAGCAGTGAAAGCTAGAAAATCTATGCCAGCAGGGTGAAAGATCTGTGCTGCCAGGCTGAGGATTCTACACTAGAGCCAAGAAGCAATCCTCAAAATAAGGACCAGGGCTTTCTTGAAAAGCATCACAGGCCTCCTCCGTGAGAATGAGGTCTCAACCCCCTCTGACAATGGCAACAGCTGAGTTCATATTGGGAAGCTGGCATGTCAAGCTTCTCCAGGGGACTGAGCAGCATGTATCTTTCCTTCCGGAACCAGAAAGTGATGCTTCAAGTAAGGACCAGAGCTTCTCCAAAGTGAACCACAGCTATTCTCAGCGACAACAAGGTCCTGAGCTCTTCCGATGATAAGAGAAACCAAGTTCACATCAAGGAAAAAACTCCACAAGCTACTCCAGGAGGACCCCCAGCTCTAAGCAACAACGCTTTGGAGAACCCACAATGCTTCTCTTCCTCTCTAGGTCTCCTTTTTATGCTGGCAACAGTCCTTAGGTGGGCCATTCATGCTCAGTACCACACTGATTCAGTTCAGCTGGTGTTTAAGTTGATTACCAATTACCAATCCATTACAATGTATGCCTGCTGTCTTAGTTATTTTTTACTCCTTACTGGGACAAAATACCTGACACCCAAAATAAAGGAAGGAAAAGTTTATTTCTTACAGTTTTTGGAGGTTATAGTCTATACTCAGCTGGCTCCAAGGCAGGGTGGCATGGTGGAGTCACAGTTTATGATGGCTGCAAACAGCAAAACTGAAACCAGTAAGAGAGAGAGACACCCCTTTTTTCTGCCATTACATCACATCCTGGCTCCACCCCTAGGAGGGTGTAGCACTGATACCACCAATCCAAGCACTAGACAATGAACCAATCACAAAGGCACAATGCAAATACATGAGGCCTGGGGGCCACCGACATAAACCACGACATTCCACCCCTGGCCCCCAAAGACTCATGTATAACATTTATATAAGACTTTTAGTCTATCTCCAAGAGGTGCCAAAGTCTTAACATTTTTAGCGTTGCTGAGAAGTCTAAAGTCCCAAGTCTCTTTTAATATCTATGGCAAACTCTTAACTGTAACCTCCTGTACAAGTGAAACAAGGTTAAACATTTTTGAAATGCAAAGGTACAAAATAAACATTACCATTTTAACAAACGGGGGAATATAAAGCATTGGAAACAAAGCAAGTCCAACATCCAGCAGGGTGAACATTAAGTCCTAGAGTTTTATGCTCAGCATTTGAAGCAATCTGATTGCAAGCTCCGAAAGACTTGAGTGATTTTACCCCCACTGCAATTTTAGGGATTTTAGCTCCTGTAGCTTTTTTTTTTTTTTAACCCTCTTTGCTTGGTTTTTGAAGCTTTTTTTGGATGGTCTATGTTTTTGGGTTTTGCAAACTTTTGGGGTTTTTACCGCACCTTATGCTTTACCCTTATATCTTATATATTGCTCTCTCAGGGGCACAATTCTTGGTCTCCTAGACCTTTTGTAATCGCGGTGGAAGCCTTTTTACCCTCAGAATTTGTGCATTTTCCTTGCACCTAAAATCAGCACCATGTGGATGCCGCCAAGTTCTGCTGCCAGCTGGAGCAGTAGCCAAGCTTTTCTCTCTCTTGGCTATAGGGGTCAAGTGCCTGGATTGCTGAGCTCTGTTTACCTGATTGTGAAGAAAAGCTTTTTTATGTTGCTGCCATTTTTGGAACCTCATGTGGCTGCCACCATTTTGGAACCTCATGTGGCCTCCGGTGCCATTTTGGAGCATGGTACTCTGAAGCTTTTTTATCTGAGAAAATTTTTTTACTTTTGTAGTTTGGGGGCTGCAAAGGGTGGAGACCAGTTGTTTTTTGGGATGCCTGGTGGCCATCTTTTTTATCTCTCTGGTTTTTTAGCAATTAAAGTCTCAGCTCTATCTTCATAATCTACAGCTTTACTGGAGGTTTTTGTTTTTGTTTTTGTTTTTGTTTTTGTTTTTTTGCTAAACTCATGGTGTTTTAAATTATCCTGCTGAGCTCTTTGCTCTTGATTTGCAACATAGATCTGGCTAAAAGCCCCCAACAATAGCCATGCCACAGCCTCAACATTTGACTGCCTTGAAAATCTTTTTTGCCAGATTAATCAGTCTATTACCCTTAATGTCAGTCTCAGGCAAAGTCTCTGGGCATGAGCAAAATGCAGACAAACTTTCTGCCAAGCCATAACACACATCATAGGGAGTCTAACAACCAATGCAGTCCTTTTTTTTTACCAGAAACCTCCCAAGGCTGGTCTTTACCATCAGGCTTTTTATCAGCCTTTTGGTCTCCTGAGCTCTGACCAGAATCTGTTTTATAGAATAGCCTAAGCTGCTCCAGCTTTATGCATCCAGGCAACGTGTCTCAACCTTATCAAAGTCTACCCACAAGCCATTTTTAAAGACTCTCGAAAAATATGGTCAGGTATAGTCACAGTAATGACCCCACTCCTGGTACCAAATTCTGTCTTACTTTTTACTCGTTACTGGGACAAAATACCTGACACCCAAAATGAAGGAAAGAAAAGCTTATCTCTTACAGTTTTTGGAGGTTATAGTCCATACTCAGTTGGCTCCAAGGCAGGGTGGCATGGCAGGGTCACATTTTATGATGGCTGCAAACAGCAAAACTGAAACCAGCAAGAGAGAGACACACCTTTTTTCTGTCATTACATCACATCCTGGCTCCACCCCTAGGAGAGTGTAGCAATGACACCACCAATCCAAGCACTAGACAATGAACCAATCACAAAGGCATAATGCAAATACATGAGGCCTGGGGGCCACCAACATAAACCATGACACCTGGTCAACTTGATAACCACACACATATCCTTAAACCTTAGTCTCTAGCAGCAGATTTGTGAAAAGTTAACATGTCCTGGTCTATTCAGATTTATATGAACAATTACATATATACAATTCTAATTACACTTTCCTGCACCAAAAGCAAAATATTCAAGGTTGGCCAAAATTCAAGGTTAAAACACAATACTCTGATTAATTAACCCAGGTTACAAACATATAAAAACAACATTAAAATCAGATTAAAAGACCTATTACAATCACAGTCCTTGTTTCCCACTAACTTTTAACCTGGCATAGTAAGACTAAAAAATAAGAATTTCCTGAAATTCAAGTATATTCTTCCCTTTAGGTAAAATACTTCAGTTCATTCTTCCATTGTCCTGTTCTTCTAAACAACTATGTTCTCCTCTGTTTTATCTTTGCAACCCACCATTCCACTGGAGCCTTTCATCTGGCCAAATGCTTTAAATTACTCAGCTGCTTCTTTCCTCTAATTTCCAACATACATCTGGTCAAAAGCTCTCAGAAGTAACTATGCCACCATTCCAACAGTATACTGCACTAAAATTTTTCTGTCACCCATGTAATATCTTTAAACACAAGAAAAATGCAGACCAACTTTCAGTCAAAACACAATGGGATCCAGCAACTGATGCAGTCTTGCTCAGTAGAACCCACCTGAGCATCATCATCTTAACTGGCAGCATTTCCATCTGTACTCTCATTTTCCAGGCTCCGACCAGAGTCTCCAATATATTTACAGCACACAGGGCTGTCTCTTTGGCCAGTTTCTCAGAAGCTTTCCAAATTAATTTCCAAGACTCTTAAGCCACATGGCCAGGCAACATCACAATGACCTTACCCTCTTTGTTCCAAATTCTATCTTGTTTACTCTTCTCTCATTGCTGAGACAAAATACTTGATGCCCAAAATGAAGGAAAGGTTTATTTAGCTTACACTTTTTGGAGGCTTCAGTCCATACTGAGCTAGTTCCAAGGCAGGGTGGCATGGCTGAGGGGCAGCTGTTCATGGTGTCAGCAAATGACAAGAGCAAGAATGGCAAAAGGAGAAAAGGCACACCTCCTTCCCTCCCTTATATTGTATGCAAGCTTCCCTTTCCTGGGCGGGTGCAGCACTCACACCACCAATCCTAGCGCTAGAGAAGGAACCAGTCACAAGTGCTAGATTCAGCTGCCTCCATGATTGCAATAGGCATCGGAGGGACATTTAAACACAAACCATAACACATGATTTATTTTATCTCTTCTTTTTTCTGATTTCTGTCCCCTCTCTTCAAGCTTTCCTCCCTTCCTTACTTAAGCAACATTCTTCAATAAGCAATTCACTAAAGATAAATCAAAAATGGCAAATACACATGTCAAAAAAGGAATAAATATTGATATAAGCTTTTTGGAAAAATGTATGATGTATAGTGACTCATAATAAGTGACTCATAATAATGTTCATATATTCTAATCCAGGTAAATTTATTTCTGTGTACCCTAAGAAACAAACTGAAATTTAAAATAAATAAATATGATCAGACTACTGAGCTACATCCTCACCTATTTTTTGGCAAGATCTTGCTAACTTTCCCAGGCTGAACTTGGACTTCAGGCCCTCTTGCCTCAGCTATCCTGCCAGACTCTTAGTTTTAGGTTTCTGTTTTTTGTCACAGTAGGAAATATTTGATATCTGGGTGTGGTGACACATGTCTATAGTAAGGAAACTTCAGGCAGGAGGATCACAAGTTCCAGTCCAGCATAGAGAGGTTTATGAGATCCCATCACCAAATAATAAAAAATAAAAAAATCAGTTAAAAAGTATTGTGAGCCAGCTCAGTGTGAGGGCCTTGAGTTTAACTTTCAAGTTCCCAGTATTACATCACACACACACACAGTTAACAATTTAAGTGCCAATGAACCATTATTATAATTGTTTATGATACTTCAGATATCACATAATGTCATAGAACTATATAAATAATATCTGCAAGGCTTTTCCTAAAAAGTAAGTTATGCTTTGGCATAATTAAACTATAAAGTGCATAATTCAATATTGTTTATAAACTATAAGTTCAAGTATATAAGCTACTTAAAGAGAAAAGCTAACTGAAAGAATAGGCACGTTAGCAATTTGTTTCTTTGAAAGACAGAATTTTTAGTTAATGTTTATTATTGTTAAGGACAATGTTTTATAAACATTCATATTTAGTGATTTTCACTATGCAAATTTTCTACTAGATTAAATATTTGGTTCCCCAAATACTGCTATAGGGAGCAAAGGCTTTAATCAGGAAACATAACTGAATTTGCTTGGCTGGTATTTGATTATAATACATTGACATCTTTTTATACTGTCATTGATTAATTAAATTGCACTGTGTCCATTTTCTCCCAAGCTTAATAACCTCTGAGTGGGCTTGAATTCAATTCCATATCTGCTCATGAGAAGTTGAAAATCAAAGAGCAGCCTGAAGAAGAATCACTTCTGAAAACAGACGCTCATTCACTCAGGTGTCAAAGCCACATCCTCTAATTAGGCAAAAGTTACTCAGATGGGGCTCTGGAGTCCTCTTCATCCCAGAGAGCCATCTAGGCAGAGCTGAGCAAAGGAGCAGCTTTGTCCATGGGCAATGTGCAGCCTTCCACGTGGGCTTTGGATTTTCCCCCAGCCCAGCCTACTTTGGATTTAGGAGCAAGGTGGGGGACAAAATGGTTTCACTTGGGTTAGTGTTAACCAAAGAACCCTATCACGAAATACATGACAACTACCCTAAAACCGCACATTTCCCCAATTCTTCTTAGTAAAATAGTTGGAAAAAGGGATGAGCAAAAGTGAAACGTTAAGGCAGCTTTTGGCTCCAGAATATTACACAATTGCAATGAGACCAAACATTCAACCTTGTTTAAAATAGGTTCGGTTTGAAGACCTCTGGTGTGTTACTCACTCCACACAGCTGAAGGATAAAGCCGGTGCCCTGGGCCTGGACTCATAAGAAGCGAAGGAAAGCAGGGGCTGTTTTTCCTACAGACTTGGTGTTTTTGTTTTAGTTTGTTTTGTTTTGTTTATGCCAGAGAGCCCCATAAAAAGAGTGATTATCTCTCAGGTCTAGTAATAATCAATCTTCCATTTGCATATGTAGCCATGCATACAGTTCTTATGGTCTGAAACCAGAAGAGGAAATATCAATAATAAAGTATGGATTCCCTTGAGCCCCATTTTAATGCCAAATTGATACTGTCAAAGGGCTTCCTGCAGTCTCTTCACTATAAATAAAAGAAATAATTCACTCTCCTGTATGTGCTAAGGGTACTACTTACATTATCAAAATGTTAGAGCCAGGGAACAGCTACCATTTGATTATTTAAAAAATTATGCATTAAATTCCTCCAGTAGCTTTGATTGAGGACCTTCCAGCCCCTAAACCTGCGAAACAATTTGCTGTTATATATAAGGTACCCAGTTTATGATACTTTATCATTTAAGCTGAATAAGCTAAGCACTCTGCATGTTTTATCCATTTAAGTTATTTAAGCAAACAACAAAATATTCTTAAATGTCTTCTATTTGAATTGAGATTCTCTGGCCCTTGAATCAAAACCTATTGTAAAACATACATATGATGATAGTTACCCTATTATCTAAAAACTAAAGCTACTATTAAACGTTAATTATGATCCATAAAAATTGAATTTATATTTATATACATTCTCATGACTTTAAATATGTTAAATGTCAGAAGCAGTTAAATACAACTATATACATATAGCTATATAAATATATAACTCATGCTTTTAATTCTATTAGACTTTATTTGCTCTCTAAATATTTTGGTATAAAGAGTTAAAGAACTCCAAAAGGGAAAATTTAAAGCATATTAGTAGAGTGTTTCTCCCTGGGAGAAAATGTACTTTGCACGTGCTTTGGTGTGTGTATCACACACCCATACACATAAGGCACTATTTCCCATCTGAGTGGAGTGTATCAAACATTTTATCAGCAGCTTTAGAATTTTCACCTAATTGTCAACGGACAGTTTTGATATTAATATAATACACTAAGTTGGCTTATGGTGTTTTAAACCCTGAGATACTATAAAGCCCTTTATTTCTCTACCAAGGAAATGTGTCCCCATCATTTTCAACAGTCCCCTTAGAAGTGAATTCCAGACACCTCTGAGATATTCTTGCCAATACTACAGGCACTAAAGGAAGCAGCTCTCAAGAGAATGGGTACTCTCCCTCACCTTAACGATCTGTCTTTCCTTTGGATCAATGTTCTTAAGATTTGGGTAGCGTGTTTATTAAGCAGACGGTGATGACTAGGGAAAGTATCTCCTTGATCTGTCTATCATCTGAATTAATGTGTTAAACTACACCATATCTTGTTTTAAAAAGGTCTTTAAAAGGCTTTTAACATAAAATACAATTTGGAAACTGCCAACCTCACATCACTAGCATTTGGTATTTATATTATAGTTCCAGGTGCAAATTTATTTAAATTGCTCATGAAATGCTAATTGGACCTGAGTTCATATATCTTAAAAATAGTCTTAGTTTTATTTATGTTTATTTTATTTTTGTCCTTTCTACATGCCTCTCCATTGAGAATAAAGAACCTGGAATGTTATTTTAATATAATGAAATAATTTAATCATCTTTCTGATGCCTACTTCTCCTCCTGTAACATTTATGTGACATCAATAGATGATATAAACATTGTTTTGAGAGGGAAGTGGTAAGTATGGCATAGATTTTTAAGAAGAAAAATAAAATTATATGTAAGTGTGTATGAAAGTGTTTATGTATATTTTCACTGGCAAAGGCAATAGTATGAAAAATCTTAAAAGAAAATATTTTATTTCTAAATACTAAAAATTCTCTTGCAACTATCAGGAGTTATAGCCCTCAGAAAAACAGAACAAAAAAAACAAAGGGGTCAGAGATTTAGCTCAGTGGCATAAGTGCCTACCTGACAAGCACAAGATCATGAGTTTGATCCCCAGTACCAAAAAAAAAAAAAAAAAGTTAAAGCCCTGCAAGAAATTAGACTGAATAGGTTGTAAATGCAAAGGGTTAGCATTGTCTAAACTTAGCTTTGTCTACTCTTGGTGAAAAGTAATGGCATAGCAAAGATAGAATGTGTGACACTGAAGCCCTGATTTATCAGTAACCTTCTCTAAGACAAACTACACTATCTTGTCCCCATCACCAGGCTGTGATATGATGTTTAAGAAGTATCTTGTAAACAATTTCATGTACTCCATGTTCTCCTATACTTACACTTTGCCTACTTGCATTCTCTGACCTTCTGTTTGTCTGTGGATGGGGAGTGGTTTGATTGGAACAAAATTTGACTAATTCAGACATTGCTAAGTTTATCTACATCAGCATTAATCCCCTTCAAGGTTGTGCACACATCTATCATTACATAAGTTCAGAGTGTACTCAGGTCTTCCCCCAGAAAAAGGTGCATCTTTCATACATTTTCTCTGCTTTGTATATCTGCTAAATTTAAAATTTGGTTCTCCTTTTCTGTGACTGCAACTTGAGATCAGTTGTAGAATCTTTCCAAACCAGTGCTTCTCAGATTATATGTAAAGATTCTCTCTTCTTCACTTGTTGCTTAATGTTTATCCACATACCAGTGAATATATTTGTAAAACAAAAGCAAATTTCTAGTAAAGCAAAATTATAAAAGGCATTTCAAATCTCCTGGATGGCTGCAGAAGGCTCTGCATTACCACACTAACCTTGCTGCTAAGAGAGGCTTTACAGGAATAAGTCTGTAAGCTTCTGAAGCTCAACCAGAACTTGAGCGAGGGACTTCTTTTTGTAAAATTCAATTTAATTTAATTTTAAAGAGAATAAGGCAAAACAAAATAAAACAATAAAGCCAATCAAAACAAAATAGTGAAAGTGATACAGGATTTCAAAGCAGAATAATAGGAAATCAACAATGGCTTTCCTTTTGTACCCTTTGGTCTTCTCTTAGAGAAGTAACACTCCTTTTGCCTTTGGCCAGTGCTCCCAATCAAAAATAGACAAGAGTCTGTGCACCTTAAATTAACTCCATCCTTTCATCTTAGGAGAAAAAGTTCTATAAATTCCTAGAATTCTCAAGCAGGAATGAACTTTTTATACGACATTAATGTCCTATTTGGTAACCATGCATTACTGATAGCCTTTCCTGTCTTAATTCCTCATTGCCCTGCCAATATTTCTATTTCTTGAGTTAATTTCCCTGTTAACTATTTATACTGGATTTTCATTTCAGGAACTGTTTCTGAGGGAAAAAAAGCCTAAGATACCAGTAAACTAAAGATAAGCTGTCATTCAGAAATACAGAGAAGAGTAATGTGGGAGAATACATGTGTTGACTGAGAATTTATTCAGTAACTCATATGATTTTAACTTGAAATACTTAATGCTATCTTTACATGGCAAGATTACATTTTCCTCTTTGAGAAGAAATAGAGTCTTAACAAACCAAGTAAAATAAAACTGACTCTTTCCATTCATGATATAGCTATTATATATTCCTATATCCCAGTCTACAATCATACAGTTTGTTATATATGAAATACACTTTAAATTTAAATAATAATATTCAAGATAGACAAAAACAAATACAAATATAACAAAATTGGCAATTTTTAATTTTTAAAACAAAAAATAATTGGATCTCATGTGAACAATTGTTAGTAAATATAAGAAATTGATAAAAGCTCCCCTCCATTCTACTTTTAATCTTTGCTCACTAATTTCCTTTCCATTAAATGTATGCAAGGAAAGCAATGAAAGAAGAGGGCAAAGACAACAGATGTCATCTTCTCATTTTGTTTTCTTTAAAAAAATCATGTTTTATAATGTTCTAGTATTTTAAAAATCAAACTATGGCCACAAAAATTATGTAATTTATTACTCTACATAAATCATGAAGCATTCTGAAAATACTACAGTATATGCAGAAAAGAAGAACAGAACAGTTCTCCAGAATAATTCTAAAGCCCACTATTCTTTTTTTGTCCACTAGAAACAGTCCCATCTCTTTAAGACACAAATTATACTACTGCTAGAGCTGATGAAATATCAGTGGAGACAACTCTCTCAAGCTTCCTATTATAAACTATAATTCTAGGCTTTATAGCTTGGCTCTTTCAAAGTGAAGTATGTTAGTCAGAGACTAAGCATACAAATTGCCAGCCAAAATACATTAAATCTGGTTGAGCTGTCCTTTTTGGGAGAATGCAAATTGGAGCATTCTGCTCTGCATGCCTTTAATGCTTGGCATGGCCTGCAAGAATGCCTTCTGGTATTGTGACCAAAAAAAAAAGTTTCAAGTAAGAGTCTAAAATGCACTAATCATTATTTTAAACTGTGTAAATTTTGAGTAAAGTTGAGATGGGTTTGGTTTGTGAAAAAATATTTTATTTCATACCACATAATGTAATCTGTGTGATGAATTTAGTCTAAGCTGGTGGAGAAGTGTTCACTGGTGTTGTAACTGATAACCAGAGCATTTGAAGGAATCACTGATTTCAGCTTTCTGTGGTGACTGACTCCAAATGACAGATTAATAGAGATCACATTGTTTTAAAAAGCTGTGTTTTCCATTCTTTGCTTCAGAGATGCAGTCATACACAATAAAACCTGAAAGAGTTGTGGGCGTATCAACAATTTTAAGCTTTGTAGTTGGCTATCCAGTATCTGCAAATCCCTTGGGGAAAGTTCATGGAGGCTGTTTGTTTCTTTTCTGCTTTTGTTTTCTCCTAATGCCCTCTGCACATAATGTGCAACTGGAGTAACAGGATATTATTCTGAGACAGAAGTCAGCAGACCCAAACATTGTATCAAGCTGAGGCTCAGTCTCCTTAAAACCACATTCCATGTGCAGGTCCCTCCTTTATTGAAGACTATAATCGAGTTTTTTATATGCCAGATACTGTGCAAACAAGTGAAAGATAAACAAGATTCCTGTCTTTGTGGAAATGATAGAGTTTGCAATGTTATTAATAATACAGCGGTTAGACTGTCAGGAAAATCCAAGGACCTGAGCAACAGTATTAGAATACATAAATTACTATATATGCAAGTGGAAAAGGTGTCTTATCCTTGTCTCATTTTAAAATTTTATTTTAACATAATATATACTGATAACTTTTTAAGAAATGAAGCACCTATTTTTATGTAATGTTCATCTTTTAGTAACTATAAAAAACTCTGTTTTTAACAAGTGACTATCAATTCTTTATTCTGTGATAAAGGTTGATTAGTGTATTCTTTACCCAAATATAAAACTGCCCTCACTTTGTCCTTATTTTAACTTCTTATTTGGAACTTCATGATAAATTCGTTTCTCTAGCAGCAAGTAATGATATTGACTGCTAAAATCAATAAACATGAAAAGTAATGACCTCTAACAATTTACTTTTATTACAGCTGCAGAGAGTTTTGGTATCATTTATTCTGAAACTCACTGTCCAATTTTGTTTTCCTTTTCCTAACCAGTAACTTGTTTGTTCTCAGGTAGGAAAGGAAGAAGAAAGCAAAGCAAAATTCAGCTAATGCATCATTTTGACATATCGTTGTTGGGTCAGTAGTGTGCAGTCTGCTCTTTGTGATATAATAAATGTTTACGGTATTTCTAGTTTAATGAACGCCGTAGGCTTCAGGACTTGTTTGTGTATTTCCGTGGCATATATATTTTAGTGAGAAAGAGATGGTGTTGTCTGTTTAAACTAATAGAGAGTAACACTGAATGGAAAAATTAGATTCGAGAGCAGCTGTCTCAATGCAACTTTTTCAGAAAATCAATACTGAGCTGCAGGGAGCGTGGCAGAGCTGACTGGCAGCTGTTGGGTCAGTCAATTAAAGCAAAGAAAGTGAGCAGACGGATTTCAGACTTTCATTTTCAGTGAGTTAGGCTCATTGCTTCAATAGCCAAAAATTCTCATCTATTCAAAAAAATTAAGTAAGAATTTTCTCAAGGATAGTCTTAGATGTGGGTTCTTAGTCTCTATCTGAAAAATGGCAAAATTGCTCAAATCATGTTTGGCAGTTTCAGTGTAGGCCAGATATGAGCAAAATTAACCCTATGCATTGGACACGCCCCCAGTGTGAAATTAGAGGGGAAAATGGGGGATTATGGTTTGAAAATGATATATTATGTGCTTGTACAGAGCTGCCAAAACACAATCCGTTAATCTGCACAAGCCGTTTTTAAAGAGTGAGAAAAGTAGACAATTGGAGTAAAACAATGCATATGATGGGCTTTTAAAGATCAATTACTTTCTAAATCTTGGTCTTAGTTATTTTTCATGCCACTGGCATGTGTAGCACCCGGAACTTAAAGGAAAAAGAGTTTTGTTTTGGTTCACACTGTAGAGGTATCGGTCCAGTATTAGCTGGCTTCAAGACAGGGCAGCATGGCAGGAACACAGCAGAGGAAGAGACTTGCTTAAGGCAGGGCAGGCAGCAAGTAGAGCAGGGATTAACAGGAGAGGAGGGACAGATACCTCTCCAGGCCACGCCCACAGTGACCCCCCATTCCCTTCAGGTTTCGGTTTTTAAACCCATCAAGGGACTAAATCCAGTGAAGAGTGTCAAACACCCATGATCTAGGCAGCTCCTTAAAGTCCTACTTATAAGCACATGAGGCTTGGGGTGGGGGGACCCTAGATGTAAATTATAACACTGATTTTCCTTCTTTATAATCATTTTGAAGATCACAAGTGTATCATTATGCATAAGAAGAATCTCAAGTATGAAAGTATAATTTTAAATAAAAAAAAAATTCAGGTTTGCGGATTCAGCTCAGCAGTAAAGCACCTACCTGACAAGCATGAGGTCATGATTTCAATTCCAGGTATCAATCAATCAATCAGAATCAAATTGCACAGCAATTCCTTATTATACATGAGGAAACCCTGTGATAACCATTTCTCTATATTATTCAGAAAAATTCTATGAAATTCAAATGCTGTCTTGCTGTTGGCAAAAATATTTTCTTCTCAAGATACTAAATTTCCCGTGAGCTGATTGTTTGAAGTTTCTACTCCATTTCCTGACCAGTATGGTTGCTGTTGTTACTGTTTCGCTCCTCTTATGACTTTCATGTATGCGCATGACTTTCAAACTGGAAACTCTCATCTGCACTTCTTGAGTTCTAGATTACTTTGAAATATTTATAACCGTTTTACTTCCACTTCTGATGGGATATAAATTAACATATGATGATTTTTCATCCCATCACTTTGGTTAACAAAAATGAAAAATGACAAACTTTTTAAAAAAATATAAAAACACAACTCTTAACCAAAACAACCAATCATAATTTCCTTATTTCTTCAACTAAGGGATAAACAATGCTGTTCATGAAGAACAGAGGACTAATTTTATTCCATTTATAATTTTTCTATCTTCAACAATTATCTATCTATCTATCTATCTATCTATCTACTATTCTGCCTTAAATCTATTTACTTTCAAATTCCATTGATGTAACCTGAATTGAAACCACCTTCATCCCCCTTTGGTTTCTGCAGTGGTCATTTAAATGGTTTTTCAGCAAGTAGTGCATGTTTTCCCTAATATGTGGAATCTTTAAAAAATTGACATGAAAGAAGAAAGAAGATTATTAGACAAATGGATGGGAATCAGGGAGAGAGGATTAGGTGTAAGAGAAGGTAATGAGGAAGTGGTTAAGATTAAAACATGTTCAGGCATATATGAAAATGTAATAATGAAACCCAATATTGTGTAAAATTAATATGCATTAATACATGGGGAAAATTAATAAATCATCTTTCTATTTACATTTTTACCTTCTATAGTCTGCTTTCTTCACAGGCAACAGATGAACATCACACTTATACTGTATAATGCAAATAAAATTCTGTAATATTTTCTTTGCATTTTCTATGAATTACCTGTTGCATTAAGATAAAATCTGAACACGTCTACTCTTCAAAGCCATGCGTGATTAAGCCCCTAACTACTGGGGCAGGTCACACTAAACTTTATTCTGTTCCCCAAAATACTACTCCATACTTTTTGTATGGAGTAGTATACTTCTTCACAAGACTGGGTCTTTCTTATGCCTAAATTTCAGTTAAATAGCTTCAAAATGAACGATGTATAAATAAATTAACTTCTATACAACCATGGAGAATAATGTGGTTTATCAGGTACTGTTTAAATATATTGATTATAATTAAATTTTAGTAAAATAATCAAAACAAAAATGTTCATTATTAAACAAACATCAAAAATATATTGAATTTCATGTATTAATATGTATATATAATATTCAGAAGGGCAAATACCAAAATATTCAGTATTTGTTATTTTAGGTGAAAAATAAACAATGTTCATTTTAAATTCTATATTTCAAATTATTTTCAAATATGCATATCCACAGTGATGCTACATTTAAAATTTATTTCCTTTTACTCATACCATATTTAAATTTTAAAATGAATTTCCAAATATTTTGGTTTGATTTATTAGTTAGTTATTAATATGGATGTTTTTCTTATCAAAGAAAATGTCACAACACATGCAAATGAATATAAATGAACAATAGTTTTGTGTCACCCAACATTTTTCGTAAACACTGAAGTGTGAGATGTTTAGAAATTGTGAAAAAACATGTTAAGCATGAAACTCTTTTTCAGTACACATGATTTGACATAGTAACATAACCTTCTCCACAAATTTTATCACGTTTTTTCAAAGTAAATTAGATTTTTTTTCAAAATAAATTAGTGAAATCTGGAAAGCTTTTCCACCTAGGAAAATTTTAGACATTTTTAAATCTATACATTTTTAAACATTGCAACTGACAGGCTATATTTTCCTTCATACCTCTGGAGAAATTTTATGGAGTACCTATTTTACTAGAGTATGATTCAAACCCGTCTGCTCAACTCTCCAAAATAAGAACTGTTTGTAGATCAGGTTGCTTTGGAGTGATGGATTTGCTTGGATACACATTACAAAATCATAGTGACAATAAAAAAAGTATTGCAGATCAGAGTTTCAAATATAACAAAACACAAAGTTTTTGTATTATGCTAAAAAATATATTTAGCAAAGATAAAATATAAGATCATTAGCATATACCATAAACAATAAAAAGCTAAAATTAAAACGGAAAAAAAATTAGTTACATTTAACTGTCAGTAGCTGACAGTCTTCAGAGCTTAACAGTTGACTGTAATTGACAGAGGCATTTAAAATATTTTATTCGATAAATATTGATGTATACCCACTGGATTATATTATATTGAAAAAGTGATCAAAATAATAATTTTTATAGATTTTATTATTTTATATAAAAGAAGAAAATATCTATTTCTGTAGTTCAATTAGATATTTTGTGGAATGCCAATAAAGTTTTCTGAGTATGCATTATTTTTTCAGAATTTCAAAGGCAAGTGTCTGAATCTAAAATTTTTTATACTCACTACAAAGGAATAACTCACTTCAGAGAGCCTAATAAATCAATTATCATGAAAAAAACAAAATTAAATTAATCTATTTTCTGACACTCCTTACCTTTATATGCACATAATTAGGATAAAAATTTTTGAATATTAGGGAAACATAGTTATTGCAAAACTCAATTTAATAGGCAATTCATTTAATAGTAATTATAGCAAAATAAAAATATATGACTTTTTCAAAGGCAATTTAAAAAATAAATTGCTTGGCATTAGTTTCATTTTTATTTAAATGTACTCAGGTTTATTGACTTTTCCTTAGGGGAAAGGCAAACATCTGAGGGAAAAAATGTACCTTCTCATGGTAACTTGGACTTTGTGATCTTAATATTCATTATGTGCTGGAAATACAACACTGAAAATAGAAATAAATGATGGCTTTAGTTTTTTAGTTTGATTTAAGTGTTCTATTTTTTAATGACCAATGTTATTAAATGTTTAATTTAATTTCAATGTTTAATACACAACCATTTTTATCACATAGTGTTTTTCATTAATAAGAAGTAGTCAAAGAAATTAAGTAATTATAGCATTGTGAAATGCTATTAAGAAAGGGGACAGTAATGGGAGAATGAAGAAAGTGAGAAATCTTTTGAATTGTGATGCATACAGAAAAAGTGGACATTTTTAGACAACAGAGCATTAAAGATGGCTACAGATTTTGCTTGTGGAAATGAGCAGATGGGTTGCCATGTACAGGGTTAAAAAACACACAAAAAAGGGGCAACTATGTGAGGCGATTTGGAATATAGAAGTTTGAAATGCTGTGAAAACTTGAGTAAGCAATTGGATATACTGTTACTTTTGGACCTCCTAAGAAATACAGGCTGAAAATGTAAGAAAAAGAGTTGGAGATTTATTATATTTTGTGTCACACATCATAAACAGTCATTGTCTTAGAGGTCAAAATAATATGATAGACATTATCATTTTATTTTCAGTAAATCTGTTTAAAAACTTCAAACAGATTTTTCAAAATCCAGTATTAGTGTAGTGGCAGAATTATCTAAAGTTCATCTCTTCAGATAGCTGGTTTTGGGGGAAAAAAAAACTACCTAGAATATTTAGAGGCTTAAAGTAAAATTTGTTATCAGATTTCATTATGTGAAGAAAAAATGCTGGACAAAATTTGCCTTTTGTAAGTTTTCAAGGTATCAGCACCATGAATTGGGTGGTTGGGGGCTGGAGCAGCAGGAAGTTAGTTGAGTTATTTCTTGTGCTTCAGCATAGCCATTCAAAGTAACGTTACAATGAGTTATTCTTGACTTTGACCAATGTTAGTTTCATGATAAACTTTTTACTGAGAGATTAGAATTTTTTCTTTAGTTGTTGCAGTATTTTTTTTCATTATTTTGAAGATAGTAAAATACAACAAAACAGAACAAAGCCAATTGAGACAGCGCAGTGAAATTGGTACAGAACAGCACAACAGGTAACTGGGATAACAATAGTAGGTACCATAGTATATCTCGTTATCTTCACAATAGTTGTCCTTTCAATCAGGTATAGCAAAATCAAACCTAACACAGAACATCATAAAACCTATCAAAACAGAGTATTGAATAGAGCAATACAATTAATCAGAACAAAGCAAAACAGGGATAACAATATTTGCCTTCAAAGAGCTGGTAAAGGAAATTCCCCATATTTGCTGTATTGCATACGGTCAACCTCCCTAGACATGCTCAGACTACTGGCAGCCATTTGCTAACCGGGGTGGAGGGGGGCACACAAAGAGATGTTTGATTCTCAGCCTGTGCGCTGGTAGGCTCACGGCTGCTTACCAGGGAGGTGAGTGGGTTGCTTTCTCTCCCAGTGCCCTAAGTTCTAACATGGCAGAATCTCAGGAGACACTGACTAGTTCTATCCCTGGGGTGCCCACCACTGGCTCGAGCCACAGCTGCTTACCAGGGAGGCCAGTGGGTTGCTTTCTTTACAGCCCCCTAAGTTCAACATGGTGGGATTTCAGGAGACAATGGCTGGTTTTCTGAGATTAGAGTTCTAAGAGAAAGAACACATCAACTGCCAGCTTTCTTTAAATGTACACATGGACATGGTATAACCTTGTTTCCAACACATTTTATGAACCAAAATAGCCAGAGACCAGAACAAACTCAAGAAGAGATTGCAAAGTGTTCACCTCTCAATAGAAGGAAAGTCAATGCATTTGTGGACATAATTAATCTACTATATCTACAATTATAAAACATTTATAGTATTTCTATGTTACTTTCAATTTATGTTACTATCGATACGTTAGTTACTATGTAGTTCTATAGTAGTTCTACTATAGTAGTTCTATGTTACTATCAATATATGAAGTGTCACACATATAGCAAATGACCAAAAAGATCAAATGATCAAGAATTTTTTGAAGTAATTGTAATATGGAAAATACTTTTGTTAATCATAAATAATAGATTTTAAATCACTTTAGATGCATCTATGCACATAAATGGAGTAAGGATGTAGGACATTATCATAGAATAGTACATACAAATTCCTCTAATGGTGATTTATAAATGTCTGTGAATTATTTAACCTAGAGTTTACAATAAAGGGTCTTTCAGATTCTGCTTAAAGCTTTTAATTTTTGACAGTTCTTCTTCAAAATATTCTCTGTATTAGAGTAATGTGTAGAATTTTTCCATAATACAATTGATAACTTGTTCACTGAATGTTACAGAACTCAGCAACAAAACGACTTCAAAGAAAAGGTCAAATGTTGCCTTTGGCAAAGGGCAAACTCCATAAAAAAAAACCATTCTATACATCCTATACTGTCATGATTTTCAATGATGTGACTCACAGAATTGAATAAACCAAATAAAAACTATTTTGAAATTATACACTCATCAACATTATGTAAAATGATAAAATAGCTTTGATTCGCAAAATGAACTATCAAACAATTAGATATTGGGCTTATATTATGTTTTTATTCTTCAAGATTTTAAAAATGACATGCTATGTATTTCAGTTCCCTTAAAATGCTTTTACAAAGAATAAATATTAAGGTTGATCCAGTTTCATAGTATAAAATCCTACACAGCCAATTAAGGCAATCAGTATTTAACTACAACTGATTCTGCACAATTATATAACATCTAGTTGCAAGTCATCAATAACTATAAAATCATTAATACTTTAATTATCCTAAGAAACTAACAAATATCATGATCCAGTTGAAGTGCTGCATTTGAAAATAACATGGTCATTGTGATTATAAACTTGGATCTGTTAGCTGTTTATGTTTGTAGCTTTGACTTTGGCAATCACTCAACTTTTCCAAGTCTCAGGTTACAGCCTTCAAATTATTCTCATGTTGAAGACCCAATATAAGTCTTAAAAATGTTATGTAGGGAAACATTAAATACAAGTTCATCAGCAGCTATAATTATTGATCATTATAATCCCGTAATAGAAAAATCAGTAATCTGAAAGTTTATTTCACAAATGCTTATTTTGAAAAATGTGAAAGAGAAAGGTATAGGATTAAAAACTGAAACATAATAAAAGGAAAGTGAAATATGAAAAAATGAATTCTGAGGAAAATAAGTGAAATATAAAAATTAAGTGCCATAGAAAGAGGAACAAAGTTCTTCGTGAGTTACAAGAGTAAAATAGAAAAACAGAACAAATGAAAGATGACTATATCAGAAAAAGTTTTTCAGAAAATATTTTTGATACCAGTGTAAAAATATTTTCCCAGGTAAATTGTTCATTTCTGCTATTTTATACAATATATCTTTTATAGTCAAGATTCAGTGTAAAATCATTCTTGATATCCTGTTTTCCTACTCACAATTTTATTCTCCATTGTGCCATTTTTCTTAGAAAATTCAGCATCTCAGTGATCTTGAGTGATCATCTGTTTGTTTTTTCACAATATGTTACTCTTTATAATTGACAAAACTGATACTTTATAAAGATAGTTTATGTAAAACAGCAACCTTTTTCTTGCCTCATTTAATCAAATAATGCACTTTGAACAAATTTTTGTCATTCAAATTCCAAAGTAAGATTTCTTTTGCAGCCTTTATGTTGTTTTTCATTGCAAAAAGAATAAAGGCATAAATTAACTTCATTTTAATGAAATTATTTTTGAATAAAATGTGGTAAATTATTGAAATTAACTGGTTTTTATGCATTGAGTTATTCTGAACTGTATCCTCTTACAGTACCGATCATTACATATTTATCTTGATACAACGTTCCAGCTCTTGCCTATGAAAGTACATTCTTAATTTCATTTTTTTATTGCACTTTAGTCTCTGAGTCTCTTGATTTAATTTCCTATGTCCTACATATTTCTCTTAAAATAGTTTCTCAGCTGTAAAATTCTGAACCATCTTTGGCTATTTCTTTCTTCTAAACTGACTCCCTCCTCACCGTCCTGTCTAATCTAGGTGGTAGCAGAAGTTAGTCCATTGGGATAGATGTTAGGAAAATACACAAATGATTAACTTAATTTTCTAGCCTAACCATTTATCTACTAGATATGACAAAATGATTTTCATCATTTTTTTTTTGTACTGGGGATTGAACTCATGACCTCATGCTTGCCAGGCAGGTGCTTGTGCTGCTGTGCTAAAGCTACAGCCCAACAAAATGTTATTTGTGTCCCACTGTTTATGAGTTCCTCATAAAAAGCATCTGGCCTCTGTCAATTTCCTTTACTTCCTAGGCCACAGACTAAAATAAAGAGATCTCAAAATGTAAAACAGGTAACATTTGTTCTTCCTCCCTGAAAAATTTTTAAGTTACATACAAAATTCTCCCTGCTTCTTTCAGAAATTCATTCCTGTTAGCCCTGCAGAACAGTTTATAGCTATGTACAAATATCTGTACATTTTTTAAGCCACTGGAAGCTTGTTATGATCTTGATAGATGGGTCTTCCAAAAGCACAGATTTCTAAGGCTGAAATCTCCTTTGTCTTCTTTAAAGACTACTAATTATTGTAAATGCTATTTATTATTTGCTCCAGTCTTAAAAGGTGAGAAAATTTAATTAAATCCATGAAAAATGAATGCAATTGTTATCTTTGGAGAGAGCATATATTAGCATTTAAAATTAATATTGGTGGGTTCTCTGTGAATTCTGAAGTTTTTTAAATCAAAGAAAAATATTAGTTTGTGCTTCGTAATATAATTGTGTTGCAAAATACTGAAGCACAAAATAATTATCACTTTAGTGTTTCATTGTCTAAGTTAAATGAGAAAGAATTCAATAATATAAATCAACATTCTCATTATTGTGTATGGAATCTTATAAAGATATTACAATATGTACACATATGCTTTCATTTGTATAAAATGAAGTTCTACAGTTTTTTGTGAAAGTATGTATCAAAGTAGAAAATAATAAAAGTAATAGGAGTTTCTATGGTAATGCATTTCTACATATTGGTGTGCTACACAAACTTCAATTATTTAACAACAAAATAAAAACATTCAACTGTATGCCTGTGACAGATAAGCGTAACCCTATCAACTAGACTGGCCTTGGGACAGACCTGGAGAATTGTTGGGAAAGTTTCTAAGTGTCTCACTGTGAGTCCCAGAGGTATGCCCTTGAGGACTACGGGTGGCACCCTTTTCTGCTTCATTGCCAAACCAACATGAGCTATATATCTTTGCTCTGCCATGTCCTTCTGCCATGATGTTTCTGCTTTCGAGCCAGCTGACTATGGACTGAACCCCTTAAATCACAGACAAATTAAATCTAACCATTTTTAAATTGTGGTTTTTGGGTACCATTTCCAGCAATGGAAAGTTGACATAATCAACTTTAAATCAAAATTACATGTGCTTCTATTAGAAGTACTTATTTGCTTTCTGTTTTAATTTCTACTGTATTGGTTTTATACATATGGTATTTAATAACAAAGTAATTCAATAGATATTTATTAAGAATATTCTATGTGTCATATAATAGAGTCCAACTGAGTGTCTAAAATAAATTAGGTGTACACCAGTTATTTTAGGGACTAGCTTGCAAATATTTACTATGTTTCTCAGCTCATCCCATCAACAGCTCACCACTGTAACCAATGCTAAAACTTTGAGTGGCTTATAGGAAACCAATCAGTGAAGATCTCATAACCCTTAACTCAGCCCAGAAACAAAGGCTAAGGCCTTGATTGGCCTAGAATACACCAATCCTCAGAACAGTTAAGTGTAGGGGCCATCTTATTCCTATAAATATGGGAAAAGGGCCCATGTTGAGAAGCTAATTTTGAACTCTCCCTACCTTACAACTTACTGCTGGGTACCTTTGTCACAAGTTTATAAATAAACCTCTATTTTGCACTACTTTCCCTTCTGAGGATCTCATTCTTCCCTGAACCTGACTTTTAATACTCTGTTTGGGGATCTTTGACTTTGAGTCAGCCTAGGCAAACTCGCATTCCTTGCCCACAGGACTGAGGACAGGAACCCAGCCAGATAAGCAGTGTCTTCTCCAACTCCTAACTCCCCAGACCCCTACTTGACAAAATCTGGACAAAAATCCAAAAATCCAAACACTAGCAATTAAAAACATTCTGAAGAGTGACAAAAGGTCATGCCAAGACTATGATAGAATACTGTAGCAGCTGAGGCTAAGAGAAGCAAAGAATAAAACCATAATGAAACTTGTGAGAGAACTGACAAAAGGAGATAGCAAGAGAAATGTTGCTATAAGTTCTATGTATAAATGCTATTGAACAGTTTGCAGTTAAATTCTACATTAATTGCCAGCAAAAACAATTAAGAATACTCTTGAAGAGAATACATCAGAATCTATAATGTTATATTAATAGTATCCAAAATATAATGTAAAATTAGTTGATTCCCAGAACAAAAGAAATATTAACACATTCAGTAGAATAGATTTAGTGGAGACCAAATGTGAGATGATCTGAGGTTTACAGGAATAGAAAGGGTTATAAAGTAGGTATGACAGCCAAGCATAATGGAATAAGGAAAATATGCTTATAGTAAAAGAAAAAAGAGACTATCTCAGAAGAGAAGAGAAATACTTTTTCTAAGTACTCCCAGATCATAGCAGTATTATTTGCATAGTGAGCTATTTGTTAGTCTTATTTCATGCTCTATTTGAATTTCTTTTCAAGTATAAACAATTTCCATTTGCTTAATATTTCATGTGTTGATTATCCTTTTTCTTTTTTCTCTTTGTAAAATAGCACATGGATTTATCACTGGGAGTTAAGGAGGCAACTTCACTGCAGGCTTGACTGAGTGTGTGTGAACTCAGTAACAGATCCATAATGACTAATCACCCACAGAGTTTGAAGAAAGTGATATTACTGGTTCACAGCAACTTTTGTTTTATATAATAATGCTCATAGTTAGTAAGAGGTAGTAACTGAAATTGGAATTTTGTTGTTGGGGGTATGGTGTTAATGAAACCATAGTAACTAATATTCATATATGTGTCACAACTAAATAATATAAACAGTTTATAATAAACTGGAAGATTGAAGATATAAACGCTCTTTAGCAAACTCCCCTTGAGTGGGAAAAATTGAGTTTTTAAATGAACAAAAAGTGCTTAAAACTTTGTAAAATATCAATATTAAACATTATATAAGCGGGAAAACCTGAAACAACTAAAAATAAAAGGCTAAGAAAAATATGACATGTAAAATTGGAGAAAAAAGAAGAGAATTTAATGGGCAATATGTAGAATTTGCAAGTAAAGTTAAAGATGAATAAGAGAAAGAAGGGTTGAAGAGTGATTGCCCACAGAAGTGAAAAAATAAACTCAAGTCAACTGTGCCCTATATGGATACTCTCAGAAAACTAAAACTTAGTTTGATAGTTGAGTGGAAAGTACATGATTATGTAATGCAGTTTATAATTATAAAATGATTTGAAGTTTGTTACTAACATCATGTATCTCATCTTGAGTGATACCGGGATTTGAAACTCTAGAAGATAAAAGGTAACTATAAGAGCTATGATTATGAGAAAATTGGATGAAGCAATGTTGAGTACACAGCTGGGTTTTTAGGTCAACATAGGAATAGGCAGCATAATAATAAGCATAGTAATAGCCAAAAAGTGGGGTGACTGGAGAGGATCAGATAACTTTAGGAAGAAATGCCAAACAGATGCTGGAGAGAGTGAGCGAAAGAGCTGATGAGGGAAATGTAAGAGGATTTCTGCCCAGTGGTGAGATTCGGAAGGACAGTTACCAGCTCCCATTATGTTTGGGTTACTGAACCCTTTTAATCATCCTAGAAAATTCATATAAAGACACTGAGAAGATGAACAATTACATTAATTCATGTTAAAAAATAGCACATAGTTTCATAGGAAAGAAATATTGTTTGGTTGCATTTTTTAAACAAAGTAAAAAAAAAACACTAAGATTATAGACTTTTGTATTTCTGTATGTACACATGCAAATGACACAAGCCAGCTGAAAGGAAACTTCCAGTTCCCTAACTGCACTACAGGAGCACTCACTCCACATGATACCTCTACTGCCTCTCTTACTTCTTTAAATACTTATTACTTAGGAACCAGAAAAAAATAAATAGAAAAGGAAAGATGTCATGCTGAATTAAAAAAAAATTACTATACTATCCTTCAGGTAAATTTCGGTACTGACAGACTAAAGTCAGTAAAAGAGATATTGAAAGGCTAAATCCAGTAAAGGCACCAGTCAGTACGAAAACCCTTTGTGTGAATAAAGAGTGGACATGGTAGTGCAGCACTGTCACCTGGGACCTCACTGAAGATCAGACAGCTCAGGGTTTGGTTGGAGTTTAGCGTACAGACTAAATCTGCCTGATTCCTCACTCGTCATGTTTCAAATACGTATTAGTGATGAAATATGGGAGAAGTTATTTCTTTGTGCTTTGTGAAAACTGATTTTAAAAAGATACTTAATTGAGCCAATCATTAACTATATATGTATATGTATGCATATATACATACATTTTATATGCATATTTATGCATGTATATTTATATATTTAAATATATATGTACATTTAAATGTATATATGTATATTTTATCTATATATGATATAGATATATAATTAGATTAGTAAGTGGCATGCAGTATGTATTCAACAATTACATTCATTACTGGGCTCTCTTAATTCATAAGATTTTCAGGAGAATGCAGTGAGATGATATTTTTAATAAATTCTTATATTTATATATTAAATATATTTAGTTTGTTATTAATACCTGATATTGTATAAAAAGTTCACAAACCTCTTAAGATCAATATGAATTAACTCCATTGCCCAGTGATTTTAAATTTTATTTTATTTTGGATGTGAAAAATATTTATGAAAGACCTAAGACCCACAATCCAAACCTTTGGGGCTAAAGACAAAATACTGTAAACTGTACTCCTAAACCGAACTACTTAATGTATTTTTGTATTACATAAGAAGAAATAAATGTAAATTTTTTTATACATGTGGTTTATAGTATGATGATATTGCTGTTATGAACTTTCAGCATGTTTACTTGTATGTTTTTGAAAGTATTTTTATAAAAACAGCTCAATTACTAAATCTTTGTAGTTACAAAAATTTCCTAAAATACCATTACATTGAAGTAATATTTGAAAATCTCTAACAGTTATATAAAGATTTTATAGATATATAATTGTCATAAAAGATAACTATGTAAAGAATGCATTTTAAACGAAATGCATATGTGAATGACTACGTGATTTTATGTGTGCCAGAAGCCATAAGTCAGATTCTTTTCTGATGAAATAATTTCTCTAGCTGACAACTGTCAAAGACATCTCACAAACCCATGAATATTAAAGCACTGTTCACTAGCACATTTGGCATTTTGAAGTCAGGCAAATAGAACTCATGAAATATGAAAGGAGTGCTCCATGTCACTTCATAGAAAATGTTGCCATTAAGATGATGTATGAGGAAATTCACACCTTCATCTGCTGGGAGGGCTCAACTGTATTTTCAATCAACTGTATTACTTTGCTTTGATAGTATCAACATTGGATTATATTCTCTTTTTTTCTTGATGTTAGGAGGTCTCAAAACTGTTTAGATGAATTATTTTTATATCTATGCCTTAAACAAAACACATTGTTTTACTGGTGCTATAAACAATTAATAGAATCTAATGGGATTTTTCCCCTATTCTATTAGAAGCAGATCATGATGATACCTAAGTAAAACATCTATTGCCAATTTTTGTTTTTATATTACAGAATTGACAAGTTCAAATTTACTAGGAAATTGCAATGTGCTTAATTCATAGTCTAGCCCAAGGAAGTCTTTTCATAACTACATTTTTCTTCAAACTTAGTAATATTATAGACTTGTCTGTTATACTTCAAAACTTACTTTTCTTTTAACAAAAATGTATTTTGAATTATTTTGAACGCAGCAAACTTTTCTATTCTAGTTTACATTATTTCAAAATATCAAGGAAACACATTCTAACTCATTTGAAAGAAATCAGAACTGCAGACACACCATATTTAAAGACTTCAGTATTTTTTCAGTCAAAAATGGAAAGTTATCTTGAAGAGGAATTATATAATGCATATATTAATTATACAATCAAGCTCTTTAATATGAGTTCAAGAATTGTACTTATGACAATGATACAGAGATATATTAACTTCTCTGTACCAAAACTTTTTACATATCTTTAAATTTATCAGTATCCAAAAAACTTTCCTTTTAATACAGTGAACATGTTCTTGATCATTCCTATACCAAGATACCTGAGGCACTCACAACATAATTATACACATCGTCTATAAGTCTTGTATCTCTATCATGTTCCATAGGACTTGATGATTAAGCTCATGACTTTCTGAATATAGTATTTTAATATAACCACATAAATATATACATTTCTTTAAATGAAAATAATACACAAGCATGATTACAAATATTTAGCAAACATAAGATGTCTAAGTGTACAAATCAGATCATTGAGTCTTAATTCTAAAGGAAATTTTATATACATCTACAGTGAATCTAAATGCTGGATACACTTATTTACAGTTTGATATTGCATAGTTCTATTTATTTCCTCATTTAAATGCATGCAATGTTTCTTAAAGAAATATGGGAACCTAGATCTCTTCCTGAATTCTAATTTATTTGCCTGCCCAATTACCTATACTAAATCATTCATAAGAGAAATGAAGACTACGGCCTATTCCTCAAGGAACTTCTATCGCCACAGTCAGATTAAACAGCTGGCTAGAAGTCATGTTGTGTGCCTGATCAACTCTCAGGCACAGAGGAGACTGGTCTTGGAGAAATTCATGAATGTAGCATCATACAATGTACTATATTAACTATATTACATATACAAGGCAGTCTATATGGTTAAGAAATCTTTCTTTTAAAAATTAGTTCATTATGATAGCAAGACATGTCCATGAAGTCTTGACAGATCATTGCAAATGGTGATTTTAGCAGCAGTATAAAAAATGCAAAAATATTGTGGGTTGTTCAGCTGGCGATCTAGTGTGTTATAATTATTCATAGAGTGAGAATGCGTAATCTTGTAATAAAATGAAAAGGTTCTTAAGATGTACATAGAAAACATTTCGGCAGTTGCTAAACATCTTATTAGGCTAATAAATTTTTAGTTCTGGCAGATTTTCTTTCAGCATATCTAAAATGTCAGTAAATGTTTTTTGTAGTAAATCAGATGATAAACTTTCTGTTACAAGTAGTAAACAGTGCCACTGTATCCAGAAAGCTGTCATAGAAAGACATGCATCATCAAATGTGGCTGTTTTCCTGTAAACTTTATTTTGGACGATTATATTTTGTTTCATATTTTTTTCATACTCTGATTTTAATTTTTAACTACTTTAAAATTTCAAAACAACTCTTACGCAATTGCCATACAAAAGCCATAGTCCATAGTTTGCCCACATCCAGTACCTGAAGACAAGGCTTCCTACAAATAATGGTTCCTTAAATTCTCCTCACTTACGTGGTGGGTCATTGCATCTGATGTGGGATTCCAGATCTTATGTACCTGAGACTGCATGGTAAATGAGGCACATAAACTCTGAAGCATAATCTCCTCTTAAATATTTATATAGAAAATGTCCCAATGTGTAACTGTCCCTTCTACACTAGGACAATAAATAAATAAATAAATAAATAAGTCTTGCTATCATTGTGAAACAGCGGAATTTTGTGAAATGTAATCTTAAAGGTCACATATAACAGATGTTATTACTGAAAACACAGTTTCTCTTAAAAAGCAGAGTTGCCTGATTCTGTCTCTGTCTCTCTCCCCTCATATCTAGGTATGTGTGTGTGCATGGATGATATTTGTTTGTGACTTCAGTTTCAAATGAGATAAGAAAAGTCGTTAGAAAATGACAGTAAGTAGATTTACAGATTGGACAGTAAAAGGTGATTGAAGCAAACTACCAAAAAGATGTTAATCTAAACACTAAAATGGTTCTTTTATGGGAGACACGAGAGTTAACATTTATTGAGCGGTAGTATTTAAGGTAATTTACAATTTTGACATACTGAAATTACACAAAATGTCTAATTTTTTATCTTTCTAATCAGCTTCTAAAAATAAAATTAAATGATGGCCCAAACTAAAGAAAATGGAGATGATCAGTGATTAAAGCCCGTGTGAAATATTTAAATTTTTTGCAAGGAGACATTGTCTTCCCCCACTGATATCATGCAGATCGAATTTAAATCTATTTCTTGTCTCTATTAAAATTCTAATGCAGTATTTCTGAAGTTTATGATTTGAAGATAAAGCTATAATGCCTATATTAACAGTGTAATATACTATGAAAAAAAAGAAGCTTCATGCTTGTATATGCAGAGTACCTAAGAAAGATTTTAATAATAAGAGTGACATTATGAATGAATTTTAAAAATTCTCCTTTGGAGTATGTTTATATAAACAAATTTCATGTACAAAAGTACAGATAATGATTAAATATCTAATTAATACCACATCATTTTATAGTTAATTTTACTCCGATAAGAGCTAAGAAATTAATTTCTAGGTTGAAGTTTTAGTATTATTAACAGAGATCAATTTTTAGATTGAAGTTCTAGCATTATTTAATGAAATACAATTGTTCCTGTTACTTTATTTTCCATGCAGGAAAAATTTGGGCATAACCTATAACACTTAAGGCCATAAGTTTTTGATACATTATAAACTGCAACACCAATATGTCTCCTTAAAATTTTAAATGAGAAGTTTGTGTTATAATTTTAAATTCCAGTGACCAAACAACATTCCTCAAATTGTTTTTTATGCAAATATGTACAAACTATATTAAGAAAACTGCTCAGGAGCTTTCTTTTCTATTAATCAATTGGCAAAAATAAGGTGTTTTATACTCACCTATTACATTTTCCTCGTTTACTGCCTTTTATAACAGTGAAAATATTGTGTGGATGATTGCATTCCAGTAAAGAGTAATGCTGACTTAAATGCTTGTTTGATTAAAAAAAATAGTGCTTCTGTAGCCTAGAAAGATGGGGGTACAACCTCGAATGATTTAGCTCTGTATTCTAGCGTTAAGAAGCTCTAATCCCATTTTCAGATAAAATAAGTCTTTAAGTTATTATATCCAATATAAACATCCATCTGTGGTACTTTATATATAAATTATTACTCTGAAAAGAACTGGAATTAAGATTTCAACTTGCTTGAACAGAATCTCATTTCCTTGAAATACAGTAGGAGCAGTATTTCAAGGAAATGAGATTCATCTTCATGCTGACGTGGAGGACTTGAATGCCAGAGAATCTGGCTGCCTACTGAAAGGCAGTGATCACCAGATAGGTATGAAGTGTTAAAGCAAGGCACATGTTCTTCCAGAGAAAAGGTTTCTTTAATACTCCCATGCCACTCAGTAAAAATAACCTCAGACAACTCAAAGCGTTAGATTTCTTCTTCCTAGTCACCAGGCAGTCACAAAGGCCTTTATTAATTTTAGCAGTGCATAGTTAAAATGTTATATTCTGTACACGCTTTGTCTCTCTGTGATACTGTCAAACATAAACATTTTAAAGAATGTGCATTTTATATTTAACCTAAAATCTTTGCATATTTTATTCCATTTGGAGTTTCTTTCTAATTCCTTGCCATACTCAATTTTGAAGATTGGAAATTTGTTCAGAAGCCATGATTGTCTTTGGAGGAAAGGGAGTAAACATAACTCATTTCACTTTTGTTTAGTGTTTATCAAACTCTTCAACACACGGAGAACTACATGTGAACCCCATCCCCAATTTGGGGACATATTCTAATTCTCCATGGAAATACACGGCTTAGACATATAAATAATCTGTCACAGAGGACAGCTGGGCATTTCCCTGACAGTCTGGCATGATTCCCATTCTTGCTGTCATCCAGCTTGGACTTAGAATGCGATACATAAATCAGAGACATTCAAAAAGTCTGAGAAACATCATTTTATCAAAGTGATTCTCTGCTGGCGCTCATCAGGAGGTTTGACTGCTGGAGTTTACTTTACATATTCTGCAGCAAACTTTATTCCCAAGTGTAATGAAGTTAAAGCACATTAAGTTACATATGCATTTTTCTTCCTCATCTTTTTAACATAACATTTACTATTACAATGTTCTTTTAACTCCAGCTAATAAAGATACGGGAAGTCTGCATAGGCTGAGATTCCATATGATTCTTTGGCAAGGATAACACTCATTTTTAGAAAAAAAGGATTATGTGTGTTTTTAAGTCAGAAATACTGTAAATTTTCTAAATCCAATTAGAACATGACTGTAGAATATTTCCATCTTTTAAAATTTATCTTAATATGTAATAAGACTTATATCACTTGATTTTCAAGGTAATGTGGTTGAAAGATCAGATACTAAACTTGGAATCAGAGGCAGTTTGGTTTAAATCTACATTTGGGTATCACATAGGCTTAGTGACTTTGGAAAGTCTACCACATGTCTCAGTTTTCTTTTGGTGGAATATAATAAGTATTTGTACATAGGTCACAACATTATAATGGCAAAAATGAACACAATAGAAGTGACTCATGAACAGTTTACAAACGTACACATAATAAGAGCTACTAGTTGTCAATATTTCCATACGTAAAACAGTTCATGAATAATTATCTGTAGAACTGAGTTTCTGGAGGATCATCTGGAAGATATCATATCTATAAAAAGTCATACAGTGCCCATCATTGTCAGGCACAATACTAGAAGCCAGACAACTAATCATTATGTCAATCATAATTGTGTAAGATTTGATATTTTTTCTAGACTTGCCAAATGTTGAATTTCTGAACTGTACTTCTATCTATGGTGTCACAGTCATTAGAGTTTAATACTAGAGCTAATTAGACAAGGATTAACTGAGATAGTTAGAAGAAAACACCAAGCAATTGACAGAGATGAACTACAATTCTATCTGGAAATCAGGATAATCAATATTAAATCCATTTCTTATTTCAATACATTGAGGATTACCCTGACCAGTGACTGCAGGCTTTGGTTCTACTTTAAAAATGTGGAAAATGAAATTCTGAGGAACCTACAGACTTGTGCAAGACTGTTACAGACTATTTCTCAAAAATGTCACTCACATGTATAACCAAACTGTAGTCATTTAATGTTAACAAATAAAATTAATTTAATGGCATATTTAACCTAATATATTCAGAAAAATTAACACCTAATATAATCATATAAAAATTCTTAGTGAAATATTTTACACAACTTTTCATGCTGTGTCTGAAATCTAGTATGCATTTTACACTTAATTCATTAGTAAGTTTTGATCTGTATTGACATTTTGAAAAAGTTGTACCCTCTACCTAAGATTTTCAAATATACTTAAAATGTCTTAGATAATTTAAAAGTTCATAAATTTTAAGATATAAATACTTGCAGTTTCTTTTTATCTTCATTATTTTTGTAATTTTTAGATCTCTATAAAATATATTATTAGTAAACTTTCTGTTTAAATTTTCAAACAGTTGTCCATACTTATGTTTAAGAAAAGAAACTTTAAATACTATAATTTCAATAATACTTTTACTTACTAATCATGATTTATAGGCATTAATAACCTTGTTTGAATAAAAATTTCAAATAAGTGCATTGTGATATTACATAGTATATAAAAATCTCTTTCAAAGTAAGTCAACCCATAGCTATCAAATAGGTAAGTGATTGGTATATGTGTATATTAGAAATAAAACAAGAAACAAACATGTGTATTGTGGTGAAAAGATTATATCTAGCATGATAAAGTGAAACTTAATTCTATTAAAATCATAAAATGGTACTGTTCAGGTTTTAAATTGGAGTTTAATTTAAATTAAAATTCAGTTTCTCAGTTGAATAAATCATGTTTCAGCTCTTTAGCTGTACATGGCTTCTGGTTATACAAGTGACAGAACAGTTATAGATCATTTGAACCTACATGTTTCACACCATAAAATCTATTCTCATTCTACTATATTGTGCCAGAGATATTAGGATAACAATTCAGACATTGATGGTGGCATCATAGTATAATGGAAAGAAAGGGTTAATATATCCAATGGAAATCATATAGAGTATCTGATCTTTTGAAGATATAACTAGAGATAACCTTAAAAATTAAAAAATCCTTGAATTTAAAATCATAATATGAGAAGCTTAATTGTAAAACATTGTCTACAAAAAGGTAATTTGCATATGAGATTTTGTAACTGAGTGATAAAATAACTTGATTCATATACAATGTATATTTTAAAAGGCTCAAAAACATTGCATGATTCCATATAATTTTGAATATATACTTTTTCTAAGGAGCATGAAATTAAATTGCCTATTCTCTATTTTAATCTCATGTGAATTTAAATCCCACTCAGGTTGTTTGACTCTAACAATGTTGATCTTGGCATGGATGATACATCTAAATCAATATTCTGCTCCAGAAAAAAAGGATTTAATTAATACCTGGCCAAATATTTGCTTCTTTATTGTACTGATTTTCTCTTGAGAATTTCAAATGCTTTTCTGGCAATATTAGAGGCATTTTTTCCTTTCTAGATTTAAAAAATATAACATACAAGAAAGGCCTACCCACTTATCTGGACAGTTGTGTACTAATTCGGCATAAATTATGGTTCTATAGCCCAATAAAAAGATAATAATGTACTAAACCAATGTTTAATAGTTGTGTTATTCTTAAGACTTCACTAATGTATTGATTTCGAGCTGACTTAAACTGGAAATAAAAAATGTCAAACCTCATGTTAAAAATGTTTTTTATTTTTTAAAAATCTCTCTTAGGGCTCAAAAATTGCTATGCTTTTTATGATAAAGTAGTCTATACTCAATATTTTCACATTTCTCTATCTTTTAATATTTCCCTTTGAAAAGCCAACAATAGCCCTAGGCAGTCATCTACCATGATTAATGACAGAGGCAGTGGCCTTTATGTTACAATGTTGTACAGCTGGTAAAAGTTTTCAAGGTCACAATTTCCCTCTGAAAAGTTCAGAGGAAGTTAAATATTCATAAAACATGACCTGCTTTTATGAGAGGTGCCATACTTGTTGTTTTATGACAACCCATTTTAATGAAAAGAAATGAACAAAATTTTTACTCTAAATACTTGACATCCAGTTCAACTGGGAATGTTCCTGAAAAGCTTTTCATGATTGAGGGAAAGAAGAAGGTATTATTTAGTGTCCTTATTTGAGAACATTATTTCCTTTATTAACATTATCTGTAAATGTCAGAAATTTCTTGACCTCCCTAAGTGAAGTCTGTACGGCCCAATGTCTTAATCAAAAGCATGCTGTTGGGCATTAGGGATCAACTTACTCAAAGCCTTTGTTCTCATAACAATTTATGAATCATTTGAAGAAAAGATTTGTTTTGAACAGGAAAAAGTTTTTTCTCAGATTTTACTAAGCAGTAATCTAAAAGGTATTGAAAAAGAAAAAAAAGGAATATTTCATCAAAGCTAAATCCTGTTAATCTAGACAGGAAAGAAAGACAAAGGAAGGAAAAGAAAGAAAGAGGGACATTTAGAAAGAAATCAATAAAGGAGAAAAAAATTCCATGCTGTTCATCACAAAATCTCCTGTCTGAATTCTGTTTATTTTGGTACTATTGACACTTTTGAGTAGTTATATCTCTGCTCAGGAATGCTTGTTTGTGAACCATTCATCTTAAGAACAGGAGCTTTTGACAAAATTGTTCTTCTACTGGAGAACGCCATATCCGATGATGAGTAAGACTGCTGCCCTCTTCACACAGGAACACAACTGTAGTCATCTTCCTCAGAAGTGCACAACAAACCGAGGTAACACTGTACAATTATAGTGTAAAAAAAGTACTGCTGCTACACTGAATTATGATAAAGTTTAAATGGAAGCAGAGAGAAAGAAGAAAACAAACTGCTTGTGCAATAAAATAAAGAATTTATGCTTTGTTTGGCACTTACTACAGCAACTAAAGTAGCTAAGTAGAATGAAATAGCGTGTCACGAATACAGGCAGCATGATGGAATATTAGGGCACAAATGTAGCCCAAAACTAATTTATGCTTTTGTGAACGAATACTACCAATGAAGAACTTCTTAGGATGGCAATTGTTTTGCAATTCTTACCATTTTCAGAGATGTGATCTTTACACATTTAAACCATTTAAAACCACTTGGAGTTTTGAGGAAAGTACTGGTACATAATGTATAAATGGTATGGATTTATGTTTCTCTAAAAGAAAGAGGGTAGGACTATACAACTTACAATAATACAAAGAATAAGCAAAGGTTAAGATAGAAAAAATAAAGATATGTAAAATAGAAACAAGGAAAATTGAAATCTTAAAATGGTATTTTAAAAACTAATTGCAGCTTCAGGATATGGTTTAAAGCCCTTTCTTCTTCCACAGAATATACTTTCCCAAAGTTCCTAAGGATTTTAAAGACACCATTAGACAGAGCTCATACTTTTTACCCATAACTTATCCTTTGAGCAGGCAGCATATCAGCTTCAAACTTATGTAATGGTTTGCTTTCTAACATAGCCTGTCAGCTGTGTAAACTGACAGATGACAGAAATACACATTCTTGACTTCATTTAATCTGAGTGTACATTTGAAAATGCAGTCTAATAAACCTCTTTATGCCTCTGTCTGATGAATCTTGAAAATTCTTTTTTCTGTGACTGAAGTCAGTGGACCCACAATCTACCGCATGGAGCACGGCATGGGTAGGTCGTTTGCCATCTTCCCTTTGAGGAACCTCCTGGGACAGTTTATGTACACAAGATGATAGGATGAATTGTGAACTTTACAGTGAGTAAAGATGAAATGTAACAGTAGAGATCAATCATAGGAAGTATGTAGATGTGTACCAGGCAGCAGACTTCAAAGAGAATAAATAATCAAAATAATGACACTACTGAAGGAGATGCGTGGATTACAGGTGTCAGAACATGTTCTGGTGACACATGCGATTTCCAGGTCACCATGTTATGAGAAGAGAGGACATAGCATTGCAAGGGATAGACAAATGAGTGAGGAGTAATATTTTCTGGAAATGAAGAGGGCAAGAGTCATTATGTAATGCAAGATATGAACAAAGCTACTGTGGAGAGCATCAAGTCCATTAACTAAATTTGTTAATTAACATAAGGAATTGACTCCAAATGCTGTCAGAAGTGGCAGTGGGGTGGGGGAATAATATTACATTCAAACAGCAAGAATTTGATTAACTGACAATAGTAATTAGCAATTACAGGAGAGTAGAGAACCAGTGATTCAATCTGAGTGGTGATGCAATAACAGGACAGAAGTCCATACCTCCCCACGCCAAAGAAACCGCACAGGAAGCCTGTTTCATAGCTCCCAGTAGCTGTTAGTTTGGCAGTTTAGCAGTCTGGGAGGTGTACAGTTTCTGTAACTTGATGAAAGTAACAGTTTTGATGACGCTTTTTAAATCTTTACTACCACCTGACATGACATGCCAATCAATAAAAATCCCTGACTTTTTCATAGTGTGTATCCTTACTTGATGATTAAATGAACATACATTATTTGTCTCAGGTACACTACAAAAAATTCATTTCTTCCTTAAAAACCTAACATAAATGTGTTTGATCTCTGTCCTGTTGGATCTAATTTTTGTCTTATATTTTAGAATAGTATTTGTATATTTCAGATTTTATTTTAGCCCTTCCAATGACTTATATCCTAAATTCTAAGAAGAAATTATTAATGTGTACAACTACAGATTGCAGGGAATTAATAGCCTATATTATTGATTTTTTTAAATGGTGATTTTATGGGAGAAAATTATAACATCACATGGTCCACATTACAGGAATCATATGATTTGACAAATAGAAGTGCCCTATATTATCACAGGATAGTATGTCTCAGTCTCCTTTATATTCCATCCGTATAATTCTTATTCTCAAGATTTAAATAAGAAGTAAGATATTCCACCTAAAGATTTTTTCACTTGAAAAAAGTAGAATATATTTAAGCAAAAAGTTATGTTTTCAGGATACATTTATACTTTCTTCCAAATTCCCTTGTTATCCATTCTTAAATCCTTTCAATTTAATATTCAAAGGTTTCCAAAATCTGGAACCAATTATTTTTTCCTCCACAAATTTCAGTCTACAAAGGAATTCTGGCTTTTTCTTTTGAAATTAGAAAGTTGTGACTTCAGATCTTGACAACTCATTTCTGGCACAAGTAACCTTGTGAAAGTGACAAAGATCTTTTAAGCCTTTCATTTCTTATCTGTAGACTGATGGTAGTAATAGTATAACATGTACATATGCATATACAGATTAAAATCTTATTGTGGTATTAATTTAACAAATATGTGACTTATTACAACATCTTGGTTTTAGGTTACAATTCTTTCTTTCTTTTTTTTTTTTTTCTTCTGAGGATCATACTCACAACTTTGCATTTGCCAGGCAGGTGTTTATGCCACTGAGCTAAATTTCCAGCCCTAGGTTACAATTCTTGTACTGATCAAAGTTTTCATAATTTAGTTGATAACATGACAGATTATAGTGTCTATCTTACAAGGACCAGTTGAAATATTATTTCCTGTCTGAAAAATCACTCATAATCTTGTCAAATCACCAGTGAACTTGCATGGTAAGTTTGATATATGTTAACTGCTACTGTAAAATATTGTTTGATTTTTAAGGCATCATTTCACATACACAAATATCTTTTCAGTTATATTGACACGTAGGAAAGTGTTATGACTTGCACTTTGATGCCCCCCAAAGCCTCATGTGCTCATAAGGTAATCTTTTTGAGGTGGCTGGATCTAGGATGCACGCTACTGAATCAAATATGTGATGTGGAGATTGAATGATGGTACAGTGCTAGGATTAAGGCTGCCCACCTGGAGTGTGAGTGCTGTCTACCCTAAAGGTAGGTAGCCTGGATAAAATGTAAGAGACAGAAAGAGGGTTGCTGTTTATCACTTGTTGTTTGCTGCTTCTGAACAACTTTGCTTCTTTGCTGCCTTATGCCTGCTATGAACTTTTTCTCCTCTGTGATGTCCCTTTGTCATGATACCTTGTTTTACAGTCAGTCATCTATGAACTAAAACATCTACAAAATGTGAACTAAATAAAATTTCTTCCTTTAACTTTGGGTGTTGAGTATTTTATCCCAGCAATGAGAAAAGTAATTGAAACAGACTTTGATAGTATTTCCATTTCTTTATATTATACTCTAATATGTATAGTAGCTGCTAGTAAGTGTGTATTCACAGACAGAGCAGCTAAGTGATTCGAATGATTTTCTTGAAAGAAACATTGGCTTTTTTTGATAGTTCAGACATTTTACTACAAGTCAGCCTATTTTTACAGACAATAAAGCCATGAGTTATATAGCAAATGCACTCTTCTAGCCCTTTTTGTATATATGAATAAGAAAAATAACAGAATTGGATATGCGAAATGAGAATTCTAGGTACTCTTGAAGGGAGTAAAACACTGTCCCTTGGATCTTCTGTTCTTTGTTTTTCTGTACCATGCATTAACAGGAGAGATATTCAGAGCTACTAGACAACCTGGTGTTTTTGTTTATTTCTTTTTGCTTTTTTTTTTTTGCTATACAGTTTAACGTACCTTGTCCATAGTTACTTATGGTTCCAGCAGCATTTGAAATTAGGGAGAAATTCAGTTTTAACGAACACATTTCTTAGAAAGTAGAACTAACTTTATAGTCATAGTACTTATCCTTTACCTTTAGTTGTCTCAAATGGCAGATTCTGCCTTTATTACTGTATAAAATATCTGACTGTTTTTGTAATAAAGAAGCTAAAGATCCCAGTGCTATCTTCCTGGGCAAAGGGAGCAATAAAAATACCATTTAGTAAACTCTATCTTTCTAGTTAATAAAGTACTGAGGATGTGAAAGAATGAGAGTTGATTTGTTCCTCAGAGTTTCCTAAAAACACAACATAACACAGTTCAACATAACACAACACAACAAAAACAACACTTTATTATCTCCCTAAGTGATGATTGCTATGTATGGTTTCCAAAATAGAAAGTTATTCATCCATAGTGCTAGTGTTTAACAATTCCAGGTATATGCATTGCTTTGGCTATACAATTAAGTAATATCCGCATTGGCTTCCAAAATTTCCCAGGTTTTAGGAGGTCCCTAAATGTGAAATAGCAGCATCAATGGTATATTTATTTAACTCTCTATCTGAGCTCCAGATAATAAATGTCAAAAAGTCATCATGACTGAGGAAATGAACCACAGAGCTTGAAATAAATCATGGTTAAGCAAAAGAAATCAATAATTACTTCAACAAAAGCAGGAAACAAAAGAAGCATACCACAAATGTTCTGTTACCATTTATTTGGAATTTATATGTATATGAATGGGTATATATATATATATATATATAATCTTATGACTACTAAAATCATGGCTGAAATGTAGCAAAACACTATGAAATTTCTATATATTTATGTTTTAAATTTCTGTCTTTTTTTACTGAAAAGAAATTTTAGTTATTTTCGTATATTTACCTTTGTTTTAACTCCCCCCATAGGTGGTGCCTGGTATTACTTAGATTTAAAGAGAAAATAAGAACTATTTGTTGATAATGCTTGTTCCCTATTATATAAAATAACTGATGAAAAGTAGCAGAAAGTGGCAGAACTTAAGCATATATTTAAAAATGTTAATTAAATGTTTAGAATCATACAAAGATGTGCATGTTAAATAAGCAAGAGATTATCAGCCTGAACATGTCTCCATATTGTTGAGTTCCTTGGTAACAAATTGTCACCTAAATTAGTACAAAATAAAGAGGTACATAATGCAGTATATTTTTGATAATGACTGGTTGTGTTTCAGCCAATCATAGGCAGCTGAATAAATATAAACAAATAAGGTACACACCTTGTTAGAACCAGTCAGGTAACTTCTGTACTTTTCTTCCTTGAATAGCCTACATAAGCTCCATGCTTATGCTGTTGGGCAAAGCTCTCTGACTCTGTGCATATTCTGAATGCTGACCCATTTATGAATCATTCTGTGTTCCACCAAATTCAGTTAAATTTGTCTTAAAATTTCAAGCACATCCGTGATTTATTTAACGTATCAGAATATATTGCTGAAATTTTATATGAAGACAGAAATATTAGAAATACGTTCGTTTGAATTTTCCCTCTCTCTCTCCTTCCCTGCTTGGCACCCTTTGTTTCTTCTTTTTGGCAGATCCACACCAGACGCTATTAAATTTGATGTAATTTTTAAGAATACATGCCTCACTCCTCTATGACCATGCATACATAGACATCACTGCCTTGTAAGGGCTGGATTTGCAACAGTGGAGGTTGAAGCCTGAACTGGAAAACTTTAAGACTGGTAGAGAGACGCATTACAAAGCTCAATGTCTAGAGACTGAGAAACAAGACAATGATAAAGGGAAGGAACAGCAAAGGATTCTCCTGTGCCATAAGGCAAGATCTCAGTAGTTTGATGCAAAAACCTCCCCCACTTTCATTCTGAATTGTACCAGATTATCTATATAATTTGTTAATTTTTTGGAATAAATAGCTAACTTTTTTTAAAAAGAGGAAAAAGACACTCAGTTGGGACAAGCCAAAAATAAACCACTGAGTTTAAAAATCAATCAGTACATAAAAAGTTGATAGAGGAAATCCAGCCAACTATTAAAGATCTAATATGGATAGAGATTGGGAGACCATGCATGAGAATATCTGCCTCTATAAATATGAAATTATCTGCAAGTTTACTATTTTACACATGTGAGTTGAGAGGCTAAATTTAGTTCACAGGTGTTGCAACCCAATCACATGCAGAATCAGATACTCTTTGTGGAGATGAAAAGAGGATCTATAGATCTAATGAAAATGGAAGGACTAGAGAAGAGGAAGGAAAAAAGGGTCAATATGTACTGTCTTTATGTACCAATTCTCCATGAATCAGGCATTCATTATATATCATGAACATATACTAATAGAAAAAAGAATAAAAGGAATGTATTATTTATACAGCTAATGTATTAAATTTTTTAAAGGCTAAAAGTTTTAATTTCTATTATTAGGTATACTTTCATGAAACTGATAGTGAGTTATAATTTGGGGTAAAATGCTTGGTAACATAAAATTCTGGCAACTTTAAAACAACAATATAGCCTGAAAAATGACACTAGTTTAAATTTCCTCATGAAATTTACTTGTGTTTCAAATCTCATTTCCAGTGGTTTGGATGCCACTGGAAGATTTAAATCATCCTTAACCTGTGTGGATGTGTTTAGACAATAATGCAAAAGCCACAAGAATGAACACATAGATAATATATATTTCAATTAGCAAATGAAAATATGCCTTGATTTTTTTCCATATAAGTAGCTAACAATTCATCACAAAACATGATTGTGTTTTAAAAAGTTTCATTTCAAGACCACATAGACAAGAACAAATAAAAATGTTTAGATGCAGCAGAATAAAGAAGTCTTAGTTCTAGTGTGAAAAAATGGCAACAGTCCAAAGCTGTAGTATTTGAAAAGTATCTGATGAAAAAACCCAACTTAAAAGTTGACCTTATTTTATTGAAAAAGCTGCTATCTCTGATCCACCTGTAAAAGTGTGATTAATTTAATTTTAGAGTGTAAGTGGGGAAATATCCTAAAATGATCAAAAGTATGACAGATGGATTTTATGTTCATTAAGAATATTTAACAGTCTACAATTAAATGCCTAGAAAAGAGGTTGTATAAGGTCTATGTTTCATTGAAATTTTAATTGACTAATTAGTCTAAATTCTAAACTGGGAAATAAAATGATAATTTTATTTAAACAGAACAACTAAGGGCATTCAATGACTTTTAATTAGGTTGTTCATTAATTTCCCTTTAATGTTCTGAATGACTGCGTTTCAATGTGTGCTAATTGCTGCTACCACTTGGTTTCATGCATGGAATTTACATTGTTTGTACGCTATTCCCTTTTTATTGTTATCCCCTACTGGAAATTTTTATAATATGTATTACTCAGTTCCCTTGGTCCTGACTGACAAAGAGTTGTAAAAATATATTTCCATGTGTCAATTATACCTTATGATTTTCTTGAATCTCATAGAGCCTTTAATGACTAATATGACAAATTTTACGAACACATGAAATATATTTATTACTCTTGTTAGCAACAAAAATTATAACCTGCATGAATATTATGCAAATAGTATAATGCAAACTGTAATGGTTTATATCAATGAGTTAATTACATGTTCTCAGGCTCTCTGTATGGATGTTCTTATCTTCAGTCTAACACACATGGAACACAAATGTATCAAAGGAAGTAGAAAGAACCACAGCAGCAATTTTTTATCTTCTATCATTGGAAAATGAAATATTTTCCTTAATAAATTTTTTGTGCATAGATGGTTTCTCCAGAAAATCGAATTTTATTATGCATTTTAAATACGGCTTTTAAACTTTATAACTTTTTCTGGATATTTAAATAACATATTTCATTCACTTTTTTGCTTTCTAAACCAGTGTATGCTGATCATAATTTAAACATTTTCTTGATAACTCAGGGTCCAAAAATAAATATAAATTATTTGTAACATCCAACAATTAAAAGAGTCCAGAAGCTAGAAAGACTTAAAATTGCATATGCTTTGATGAACTTGTACACAAAGCTACTCTGATATTATGTGTAAGATTTTCTCCCAAAAGATTTTAGTTTTACATCAAATTTTGGAGTCAAATTTTGATTATAGAAATCACTACAGCACAAAGCACTTTAGAAGAACAGACATTTTCACGTAGGGAAAAGATTTGGCCTACAAAATCCAAAGTAACAGTTCTAAGAGATTTCATATCAAATGTGTCGTCCAGTACAAATTTTGGGGGAGAAGATCTCATAATGCATGAATTAAAGAAATTGGAAGAGGTAGAACAAAACCGGTAGATATGCTGTCATTGAATATGATTATAGAAAGCTCCTGGGTCTTTTAACCAATTGTAACTAGAAAAAAAAACTGTATTTCCTCCGCAGTAAAAATTAAGAACTGATACTTGAATGTTAACAGGATTTGCAAAAGCAAATCCAGTATTTCAGAGAAAGAAACAATTATGAGAGAATTATACCCCAGAATATTACCTCTTCTTCAATGATTATATAAGCTAAGAATTTTACTAGTTTTCTAGGCAGGGTTATGATTTATACATTTCTGTTTATGATTACTTATTATTAATTCTAAATCTTATAATTCCTAGAAAAGCCCATATTTTATTGATGTTTCACTACTTTAGACCATATTTTTGGTTGCAGAGTTTTAAAACTACTCTTGATGTATACCCGTGTGTAACATGTGTGCATATTTGTATATAGCATAATTCATGATGTGTGAGGGATTGAATTATGGCTAAGTGTGTTTGCATTAAATTTTAGTAAATTATATCTAGTATATTTAGTATTGTAGTATGGTTGCTCTCTTTTTATTGTTTTTCCATGTTTTATATCTGTATTTTAAAGTATTCATTGAAATATGGTTTTAAGAAAAATCATTTTGTAAAATATTTCCTAGAGAAAGAACTTTATCCTAAATATTAACTGAAATATAAGCTGGGCATAATGTCACATACCTGTAATCCTAGCACTAAAGAGTTTGAGGCCAGTCTGGACAACCCTGTGTCTCAACAAATATTTCTTAAAGAAAGAACTCAATCCTAAATATTAACTGAAACATACAGCTGGCCGTAGTGGCATATGACTGTAATGCCAGCACTCAAGAGGTTGAAGCCAGCCGAGATTACATGAGACTCTGTGACTCAACAAAAAATAAACAAAGAAAAAAGAAAATGTACAATTTGTGGATGACAAAATTATTCTATGATACACTGAGTAATTTGTAGACAAATGTCCATTTCTCCTCATCTATAATATCCCTTTCTTCTTTACTAAATCTTATCAAGCAATTTTCTCTGAATTGGTCATCTGCAGCAGTCTTCTGTAACAACATTGCTTCCCCAAATTCCAGTTTCTGTATGAGCCCCAATTTAAGTGTAATCATTTCACCTCTTTGTTGGCAATTTGCACTGATGTCTTCTTTAGGTACTCCCATGACTACATTCCTTACATGATTAATTTCAATTTTGAAATACTTTCCTTCCTCTAATCTATACTCAAAACAGGAACATTGTTAAAGTAGGCTCCATCTTTTGAGAATATAATACTATGAGAAAAAACAAATATGGTTATGAGTATAAATTAGCCATCTAGAAATGAATTATCTAAAACAAGTTACATAGGGATACAAACTGTGTTTATTTTTTATTTTTCATTTGTAAATAAGGATATGCTAAGTTAAATCCTAAGTTTTGACAGAAAAAACTACTTCAAAGAGTGATACTTAATGTAAAAAAAGCTAGTTCAATAATGCTTTAGTAACATCTTTTTAAAAATTTTATTTTAAAGAGAAAAAAATAAAATTTTGTAACAGAATAACAATAGTTAACACATTGCATATTCTTGTCTTGAAATTAGTTAATCAGAGAACAAGATAAAGGCATTTAATCGTCCAAACATTAACATAAATCTTTCTTTTCAGTGAACTAAGAGAAATTAGTAGGATAACTATCTTAACTATCTTAACTGTGTGTGTGTGTATATATGTATATATATAGTATATATAAAATGCATACATGTTATATGTATGTACATACATATGTATATTTCATAAATGTTTTATATGCATGTATATATTTATATATTTCTATATATACAGACATACATATATATTTTTTTGCTTTTCCATTCCTGCTTCTCTCCTTTCCTCCAACCCAGTTTCTGTTTTCTTTTGAACAGTTTTCTCCCATTTTACAGTATCTATTGTACATTGTATCTTATTTACTCATGGTATTGGAGACAATACAACGTTTACACATGTGAATTTGATTTATTTCTCTTATGAGTATGGTCTTGAGTTACACCTAGAAGTCACCAATTTATCCTTCTTTATGACTGAGTATTACTTCATTGTATAAAAAGACCACATCTTTTGTAATCATTCCTTGGTTGATGGGCTTTTGGGCTTTTTCCAATGAACATTAGAAGATTTGTTTTCACAAATGATTGATAGCATTTTATTATTCCTAATTTGTTCAAGGATTTTACTAGATTTTTTACTATAATCTGTGTCAGTTATGCTAATAACTTCAAATGTAAGTATTAGTCATGAAAATTTTCAGATATGGACAAGTACAAATCTGTATACATCTTATTTAAATAAATGATATATAGATCCTAATAACAAGATGAAAACTGCTAAAAGTCATCAAGAAGACCACTGAAGAATAAGCAATGAAAAAACACCTGGAAACATTGGGAAGAAAAACCGTAATCACCTTCTCCAGGCCTTTTCTAACACTTTGTCTCGCTGGAGGAAAGGATGGACAGGTCAAAATAACGCAGATATTTAGACACTATCCATTTTTGTTAACTTTAGTGTCAAAAGACCATTTTTTTACTTCCCCAGTGTCTAATTTGCACTGTAAATCCAGGAGACTTAATCCACTCTCTTGAAGTACATTTGCCACTAGAGAACCATCACTCTTTATTTCCTAGATTCTGTGCTCTGGAGATCTGTAGTCCAGCATAGATGTGAAGCCCACTGAAATACGGTAACCCTTCAGGGACTGTGTTGGGGATGGGTGCCTTTCCTGACTCACTCAGGCTCAACGAAATTTTGTCTAAGATACTGAGAAAGAACTGTCACATTTTCTAAATTGATTGGAAACAGACTGTACATAAAATACATTAAAACTGAAATTTTGAACGAGACTCTACAGCTATTAGGTAATAGATACGTAGTAGAACTCAGATACAGTATTCCAAAATATTAATTGACTTATTTGGCTGCCATAAAAAATATTACAGATTTGTTGACATAAAAACAGAGAGTTTACAGTCCTGGAGACTGTAAAGCTCAAACCCAGACATTCTCAGTTTCTGTATCTGGTGAATATCTACTTCCAGGTTCACAAATAACTATCCTTTTCCAGTGTCTTTATGCATCAGACGGTATGAGAGAACTCTATGAGGCTTTTTAAAACTAAGGGCACTAGCTTTATTCATGAGAGCTCCATTTTCAGGACATGATCAACTTTCAAAATCTTACCTCTAATCACATTAGGCATTACACTGCAACATATGAATGTTGGGATGACATAACCATTTGATTCACAGCCCTCCTAAAGCCCCTATCCCTTTGAAAGTACAGGAACATCTACTATTGAAGCTGGCAAGGTGATTCTGCTAAAGTTTTCTTTAGACAGTTCCTATAGAAGAATATATTGAGTTGGGAGCACAGACAGAGACTTTTTTCCCTCATATTTTTTTTTCCTAACCATTAGCCTTATATAGAGACTTTATTTGAACACCTTGTGAGTTTAAAATGCTTCCTTGTTTCAATTAGGGAAACACAGTGACAGAGTTTAAATACATCTGGAAAATCTAAAAATGAGATAACCTTCAGGCTAGCTAGGATTCTGCTAATGGGAAGGAAATTGGATGTAGTTCCTGTCTGGGAACAAGTGCTTTGGCTGAGAAAAGAATGGATATACAGTTGCTGTGACTCATAAATGGACCAAGATGGTGGAAAACCTGGCATTTTTGTTTTATATGAAGAACTTCTAGAGAGAAGTTGGGACACCCTTGCAATGCCTGCATTCAACTGACTCACCAAATTTTGGAAGTTCAAGAAAGCGCAAGCAGCTAACACAAACTACCCAACGTCTGTTCCTCATGAACCTGCGAAAGTGTCCATTAGTAGAAAAATCAAAGCAGTCAGTTCATAGATCCAGAAAGCATGAATTGCCTTACAAAGGTTCTAAGTGATGTAAGAACTGATCTTTTTATCCTCTTACTTCTTCAAACTTTCTATTCTGAATTCATCTCCATTTAATTAAATCATGAAAAAAATCATGTCTGCTCATGTGATAAAGAGGCACCTAGAAGACACAGTCAGTCATTAGGTTGTAATGATAATATTTGCACCCGTGTATCACACTATCTTGGTGCATAATCTACTAAAAAATTCTCAATATTGGTACGGGTACTTAAATTATTTTTGTATAGGTTTTACATGGAAGGCATCTTAGCTGGATATACTTTGACTGATGTTTTCTTCTTAACATCAAACACTTCTATTTTTGAAAGATTTCAAATTTCTGAATTCCTTTTATTATGTTGGTCCCCTATAATGTTAAAAGTACAATAATGATGACAATTATGACTACTATTACAGCAGCAATAGCTACTACTACTTTGTCCATTAACGAT